>CAEFZP010001086.1:0-147500 GCA_903064625.1 Mallotus villosus
ATAATGCTATCATTCCCTCACAGGAGCCAATGAAGAAGAGCCATGGAACAAAAGATGCTTTGTCTTAGCCAATAAGAGTCTAGAACGCATTGCGTTTAAATAGCTAGCTAACGCAACATGCTAGCAGACTAACTTGTAGCACCATGGCGTGTGATGTTTTTGTCTCCTTGTGGCTGCAAGCAATACAACTTTCTTAACTTGTTCACTGACTGACTGTGCAATGCTTGATAGATTAATATTTCTGACACAATGGTCCTTCGATAGCCGGATTCCAAAATCTTATCCATCACCAGGAATAACTGAAATCGTGCACAACAATGGAGACATAACTCGCAGCAAATTATTGTTGTTTGACTGTGCAATGTTTGATCAGTGCTGTAGTGGTAACATTTGAGGTGGGTAAACTTTGAATTTTGTGATCATACAGACCTCGACGCGATGCAAAAAATATGTTGAATTTAAGAGTTGTGGGGCTCAGAACACCAGTTAAGCAGCCTGTCAATTACACTGACAACATAAATTAAAGGAACACTTATGTACTACCTATGTCATCATAAATAGCCTATACAGCATGTTTATTTTCACATTGAGAACTGACTTTCAAATAATCTATGTTTACAGTGTATTTCGCTTACAGGCTACTCTACACCTTTCATTACTTCAAATAATTGATTAAGCATATAGGCCTATTCAGTGAAGCAACAGCTTTGCTCCCCGCTCACGTTTTCTATGCGAGAGCAGGACGTGCGGTCAGGGGAGGCAGAGCCTCACCTGTCATCATGAAAGTAAAAAATTAATATGTTTGACCTTGACCGCGAAAATGGAAGATTCTATAGCTAAACTAAAACATTTCACTTAGCATTTCTCTTAGCTATGTCTAACTGCCTTGCACATACTCTGTCGACAATTTTTCAATGAATTAGCCTAATCTGCAGCAATATGCGTGAGGATATTTACTCATTTTATTAGGCCTATTTAGATGGGACCGGGAAGGCTGGCTTGTTACCTGCATCATCGTATTTATTATTATTAATAGCGTTTGTCCCTGTCTTAATGCGATGTTGTGCGAACCAATACAATGTTAAAAAACGTGAATTGATCTTCTTCAGTCTTACTTTGTACTTGAGGCCTTTTGCGGGCATCTGTGGGACTGGGAGCACTCAATGGTCTCTTCAAATATCGCCTGATATCCATTGCTAATTCCGAAAAGGTAGGCAGGCAGGTTAATCCACAACGTGTATGTGTTTACATACCTCCTGGATCCTGATTGGTGTCGCTGCTGCAGCCGCAAGGCACTGATTGGATGGTCACAGACCATAATTCATAGTTTTCAGTCACGTGACATGCGCGATTAGCTGGAGGGCAAAAAGCTGCTGGCGATAGCGGCTCACACCGTTGAGACGCAGCAAAAGCCGGCAAATGTACCTTCCCACGTTTATTTGGATCACCTCTCAGCTAAAGAAAAGGAAAGATATGGACCCAAAGTGCAAGTGTCGTTGTCTAACACAACAACCCAACTATTTAGCTAACAGCTAACTTTAACTCGCTACGACCACTGCAGTTGGTCGCCTCGATACACAACAAACTATGTCAAACCGATTACATAAAGATGTGTTTTATGGCTAAAAATACGATAATTAATATACTTGTGCTTAGCTTTGATGACGTGTTCGCTGCGAATACGTGTATATTTGGACGGCTGCCATTGTATGCCCTCCCCGGAGACAAAGGTAGCGTTACGTTTAATGGCACAAATCCACAATCTTCTAATCCTCTATATTTTCTTTATCGGACGGAATTCTGTAGGAACACAGTCCAGGCTTGTCTCCTCTGCAATTAGTGCATCCGATAGCACAACAACTATCCGGCATTATGCCTAAACAAAAGCAGCAGACTCAACGTAAATGTATGACTTTATAATGGGTGGCGGGCAGCGGAAAGTCTTTTTTGCCCTCCAGGGGGGGCGTGTCCATTGGAGCGTGACGTCACGTGAAAACGATTATGAAAATGATTTAGACTACAGCGTGTATGTTCAACAATAGGAAACGTAGTTTTAGCTGTTTTAAAATCACACCAAGTTTATTTCTGATTATTCCAATACAAGGCGCAGGGAACTTTGAGGTGCGTAAACGCCACTTAAAGGTGGGGTAAACGCTATTTAGAGGTGCGTAAACGCTATTTCCAAAATTCCAGAGGTGCGTAAACGGCGTTTACGTGCGTTTACCCTCCACTACAGCACTGTGTTTGATAGATTAATATTTCTAACACTGTCAGTCACCAATGCCCTCCAGTCTGCCAGAGCGACTTCGAGGTCATCCGTCATCATTCTGCTGGACCTCTCTGACCTCTCTCATTTGATACGGTTAACCATCAGATCCTGCTCGCCAGACTCTCTGAGATGGGCATCACTGGCACTGCACTTCAGTGGATCTCATCATACCTGTCCGGAAGATCCTACCAGGGGCCTGTACTACGAATCAAGATCAACATGCTCTGGATTACTCTCAGTTACCCGGCTACACAAAGCGAGACAATCGCAATCACGATTAACGGTATCACGACGGCGGTTATCAACTCTCTAACTCAACCCAGATCTTTCTAATCTAGAGATGTGCGCGTTCACATAAAGGGGCGGTGTTTGCACCGTATATCCAATCGCAAACACGGACAAAACAAGAGCCGCATATGTCACGGAAGAGGAGCGGACATTCCGGACAATAAATTTACAAACTTTGTCTACTCCTCCTGCGTGAAATATTGTTACACGAACATATCAGGAATACAGACATATGATACAGGCAAAAATCAACGAAGTTGCTGCTGCTAAACTGGTAGAAAATAGCAGACGCTGTAAATGCGTAAACTAGCCTACATGATTTATTGATATCACTGTCCCAGGCACAAGATGTGACCATAATTACACGTGTGCATTCCATAACGTTAAACTTTTGTTGCTGTATTATTTTAGTTGCAACCCTGGAAGTGGCAAACGATCGTGGGAGCAAATAAAAAAATAAAAACTTAAGTAAGTAGCAGTAGGCAATACTTACTGGCTTAATTGCCAGTACCTTTTGTAGGATATTGGTATAGCTACAAAGGGCCCATAGAACAAAGAACTCCTCCACAGGACTTCACTCTTGCTGAGGAGCTGGCCCTCTCAAGCTATCAGGGTCGCCCCATGATGGAAGGAGTGGAAGGGGGCATTTCTTCAGACACTGGTGGCAGCAGCTCGGAAACCCAGGCATATGTATGTTTCAAGTGATCTATGTGACCATGTGCATTCAACAATTATTTATAAATATTGTAGAAGTGAAATGTAGAATCAGAAAGGGATTTATTCATGAAAGTTTGCACAGACAAGGAATTTGCTTTGGCAGGAAGGTGCATACAATAAACACATAGGAACCTTAAATGTAAATATGTGGACCATCTATACTAAGGGTAAATAAACTAGCAATACTAAGTGGAATGTATTACTGTCCTCTGCAGTGACAGGAAATATAGTGGTGTTGCTGCCACCATCCACTGTCGTCCCACTGTGCCATACAGAGGTAACCATGAAACTAATAGTCATACGCCAGTACGTATGCCATATGTGGTTGTTGAATATTGATCAAATATGCCATTTACTTTCTGGGAGGAGTGGAGGTCCTAGATGATCAGGAAACTGTGCCTGCCTGCTCAGAGAGCATTTTGGGGGTACACTTTTGATTTTGTTTTACCACTTGCAACATAGATGGTGAGAGTGTGTGAACGTGTGGCTGTGATTGAAGTGTCTGTAATGACTTACTAATGGTGGTGGTCTGAACATAACATGAGACATAAGTCCTTGAAGTGCTCATTTCAAATATAAATCAATTGATTCAATTGCTATGGTGTTAAACTCAGCAGGAAGAGGAACTTGTTCCTCCCCCTGAGCATAGGGCCTCCACTTCAAGGCCAAGACAAAGACACAAGTATAAGCAATGAACCTTGAAACACAGTAGTCAAATGGACACCTTCAACTTTCTCCAAGTGTGCCTTACAAAGGGACAATGTTCTTTATTTGTTTCAGGTTGGAGCAGACAATGTGAGGGCCCTGTATAAAAGAACCCTGGAGCTTGATATAGAGTATAAGAGGCTTTTAATTAAAAAAACAAGGTTGGAGATAGAAAACTGGAATATGAGAAGATATAGTACATGACTGAATGACACTAAACTTAGTTACACTGACATTATATTTCTGTGTTCCTAGGAAAGGGAGAACACATGAGGATG
Source organism: Mallotus villosus (assembly GCA_903064625.1). Lineage (NCBI taxonomy): Eukaryota > Metazoa > Chordata > Actinopteri > Osmeriformes > Salangidae > Mallotus > Mallotus villosus. Next base: position 4,258 of record CAEFZP010001086.1, read on the forward strand.
TATTTGTTAAACTTTTTTCTACGTTTTGGTTTTATACCTTTTTGTGGCTTTTTTGTTGTGTCTTTTGTGGGTAGTGAAATGATCATTGTAGGCTACGTATACACATTGTTCTTTTTGGTTTGAAATGTTTTGGTTGAAAGAAACCCAACATTTTGATATGGAAATAATTAGAAAGTGGGTCAAAGCAACCCAAGGACAGCAGAAGGGGTTTTAAGGGGAGACACCCCATTGAATAGGAATAACATATCAACATGACACTACATAAAAGTACCCGTAGCGAAATAACGCAACGCTATGCATTGCATATGCACATTCTAAGCATTGCTAGTCTATGTACTTTTCCTATAGTGGATCTCATATTATTTTTTTAGGATTCCTATATGTTTAACGACGCACCTTCCTGCCAAAGCAAATTGCTTGTCTGTGCAAACTTTCATGGCGATTAAAACCCTTTCTGATTCTGATGTTCTGGCTGTTCTGAGCGCACCTCTCAATATCCGCGCACCAAGCTCCACATCTTCTATGAACGGTAACGCCATTATCCTCTCAAGAATGAGTTAGTGGGCGGGGCTTTTATACCGGTTGATCTCTGATCTCCAACTATAACCTGCTCCCGACCAGGGGCCTGTACTACGAAGCAAGATTTGGCGTTAGCGAGGTAACTTCAGGTTCAACCCCGGGTTTTCTGTACTACGAAGGTGGATCACTTGTTATCGGGGTAGATCGCCATGGTAACATATGCTGAACGGCTAACCTGGTCGGGAGCAGGTTATAGTTGGAGATCAGAGATCAACCGGTATAAAAGCCCCGCCCACTAACTCATTCTTGAGAGGATAATGGCGTTACCGTTCATAGAGGATGTGGAGCTTGGTGCGCGGATATTGAGAGGTGCGCTCAGAACAGCCAGAACATCAGAATCAGAAAGGGTTTTAATCGCCATGAAAGTTTGCACAGACAAGCAATTTGCTTTGGCAGGAAGGTGCGTCGTTAAACATATAGGAATCCTAAAAAAATAATATGAGATCTAACACATACATAGACTAGCAATGCTTAGAATGTGCATATGCATAGCGTTGCGTTATTTCGCTACGGGTACTTTTATGTAGTGTCATGTTGATATGTTATTCCTATTCAATGGGGTGTCTCCCCTTAAAACCCCTTCTGCTGTCCTTGGGTTGCTTTGACCCACTTTCTAATTATTTCCATATCAAAATGTTGGGTTTCTTTCAACCAAAACATTTCAAACCAAAAAGAACAATGTGTATACGTAGCCTACAATGATCATTTCACTACCCACAAAAGACACAACAAAAAAGCCTAAAAAAGGTATAAAAACACTAAAACGTAGAAAAAAGTTTAACAAATACATCCTCATGTGTTCTCCCTTTCCTAGGAACACAGAATATAATGTCAGTGTAACTAAGTTTAGTGTCATTCAGTCATGTACTATATCTTCTCATATTCTATATCTCCAACCTTGTTTTTTTAATTAAAAGCCTCTTATACTCTATATCAAGCTCCAGGGTTCTTTTATACAGGGCCCTCACATTGTCTGCTCCAACCTGAAACAAATAAAGAACATTGTCCCTTTGTAAGGCACACTTGGAGAAAGTTGAAGGTGTCCATTTGACTATCTGTGTTTCAAGGTTCATTGCTTATACCTTGTGTCTTTGTCTTGGCCTTGAAGTGGAGGCCCTATGCTCAGGGGGAGGAACAAGTTCCTCTTCCTGCTGAGTTTAACACCATAGCAATTGAATCAATTGATTTATATTTGAAATGAGCACTTCAAGGACTTATGTCTCATGTTATGTTCAGACCACCACCATTAGTAAGTCATTACAGACACTTCAATCACAGCCACACGTTCACACTCTCACCATCTATGTTGCAAGTGGTAAAACAAAATCAAAAGTGTACCCCCAAAATGCTCTCTGAGCAGGCAGGCACAGTTTCCTGATCATCTAGGACCTCCACTCCTCCCAGAAAGTAAATGGCATATTTGATCAATATTCAACAACCACATATGGCATACGTACTGGCGTATGACTATTAGTTTCATGGTTACCTCTGTATGGCACAGTGGGACGACAGTGGGATGGTGGCAGCAACACCACTATATTTCCTGTCACTGCAGAGGACAGTAATACATTCCACTTAGTATTGCTAGTTTATTACCCTTAGTATAGATGGTCCACATATTTACATTTAAGGTTCCTATGTGTTTATTGTATGCACCTTCCTGCCAAAGCAAATTCCTTGTCTGTGCAAACTTTCATGAATAAATCCCTTTCTGATTCTACATTTCACTTCTACAATATTTATAAATAATTGTTGAATGCACATGGTCACATAGATCACTTGAAACATACATATGCCTGGGTTTCCGAGCTGCTGCCACCAGTGTCTGAAGAAATGCCCCTTCCACTCCTTCCATCATGGGGCGACCCTGATAGCTTGAGAGGGCCAGCTCCTCAGCAAGAGTGAAGTCCTGTGGAGGAGTTCATTGTTCTATGGGCCCTTTGTAGTATTGCTTACTGCTACTTACTTATGTTTTTATTTTTTTATTTGCTCCCACGATCGTTTGCCACTTCCAGGGTTGCAACTAAAATAATACAGCAACAAAAGTTTAACGTTATGGAATGCACACGTGTAATTATGGTCACATCTTGTGCCTGGGACAGTGATATCAATAAATCATGTAGGCTAGTTTACGCATTTACAGCGTCTGCTATTTTCTACCAGTTTAGCAGCAGCAAATTCGTTGATTTTTGCCTGTATTATATGTCTGTATTCCTGATATGTTCGTGTAACAATATTTCACGCAGGAGGAGTAGACAAAGTTTGTAAGTTTATTGTCCGGAATGTCCCGCTCCTCTTCCGTGACATATGCGGCTCTTGTTTTGTCCGTGTTTGCGATTGGATATACGGTGCAAACACCGCCCTTTATGTGAACGCGCACATCTCTAGATTAGAAAGATCTGGGTTGAGTTAGAGAGTTGATAACCGCCGTCGTGATACCATTTATCGTGATTGCGATTGTCTCGCTTTGTGTAGCGGGGGTAACTGAGAGTAATCCAGAGCATGTTGATCTTGCTTCGTAGTACAGGGGGGTATTCCAGGTAGCCGGTTTTGTGAAAACTCTGAGTTGTTTAACCCTGAAAACAGGCAAAACTCCTAGGTTTCCGTTCCAGAAAGAGAGGTAACGAAACCTTTTGGTAAGTAGCCATGGTAACTTACGCTGTGAAACTAACCTGGTCGCGAGCAGGTTAGTTCCATGCCAAACTCTGAGTTTTACCTATCCCCTCCCACTTTCTGAGTTTGATAGCGTTGGAAGACATGGGATATCGTTTCCTGGTTCAGCCGAGCGATCTCGAACAAAATTAAATTCGCTTAGTTATACGCCAGGAGACGATTTTAAGACTGCGATTTGATGTGCTTTAATTCCCTGATGAATACCTAAGTTAACGTTACCGTTTCCCGTCACGATCTGTAAATTATTTGAGCAACATTCTCAGCCCTTGGGTCTTCATCGCTACGCCGTGGACGTGCACACAGAATTGACCAAAAGCTTTTTGGCACTGAAATAAAGAAAAATCATTTAAATTGTAGGATTTGGTCTTCTTCATTGCCTACAAATAGAAATCTAACAATGAGTAGCCTTCGTTTGAAGGAAGATGGGAAACTGAACAGTAGGCTAGGCCTATTAACATTAACCAAATAATGCCAATAGCCTACCAATTGCAGTTATTTGAATCTTTGGGTTAAATCAAAGCAAGAATGGTCAAATTAAGGTGAAATAATATAATCATGTAATCATATTGCAAATGAATGAAATCAATGAAAGTTAACTAGGCCTACTCTACCATGACTAGGCCTATTGTAAACCGGAGATACAAAGCCAGAGCTGAGGAGAAGGTCTCAGGAGATCAATCATCCACAGAAAAATGCTTCACAATTCCTTTTAATACCCAAGAACAACTACAATCACACCACAATCTTGACCCTTTCTTATCAACATGACTATGGTACAGTAAGTTACACAATGAGATGTGAGAGCCATCAAGTTGAGAATCCATCCAGTAACTCCATAGTTTACCATATGAGAGGGTGGGGGCAGGTTGATAGCCTTACAAGGTCAGCCTTTATTCTTCTGCCTAAGTACACCATCTCTTGGTCAAAATAGAATTCAGCAAATTCAACAATTAATATTCATATAGGTTTGTTCCTACAATTATTTTATTATCACCTGTGACCATGCATCCTCCAAAACTGGAGTTCCAGTAAATCTTTTCGAGATTAGTCTTTATTCGTCTACCCTAAGTAGGCCTACACCATCTCTTGGTCAGTTTTGGCACTTTCTTCATGAGGTACAGTTTGTACAACTCATTTATTTGTAACTATATAGGAATACATGAGATTACATTAGCTACATTTCACAGTTCCACATGCAAAATACACCTGCCATTAAATGAACATCTCACTGTAGCATCCATGCTCTGTTCAACAGGATTAGAATGTGCAAATCGTTTTTATACGATGTAAATATAGTAAGTACTGAGGAGGGCATGGGGGAGAGAACTACCAGCTACCACATAATTCTCTGCATCCATTTCTACGTCAGAAGTCAATGTTTTTTCGTCATCATCATCTTTTGATGAAAAGCATTCTGTTGGGGGAAACTGCTTTGAAATAGGCACCAATGTATATTGAATTAGTATACATGTGCATATGATTACAAACCAAGGTGACGTCGAGCTAGAATCACAAGCGTAAGCCTAAGCAAACTATGCATTACCTGCGTAGTATGTTTTATATTTAATAAAACATGAACCTGCTATTTTATTAAGGCCACCACTTTTCTCCTGTAACATTAACGGACAGTTGGGTTAAATGTTCAATGTATAGACTGGCTATTTATTCAATGTATGCTCGGCAGCAATTGTCTCCCACGCCACTTGCATACGCTGCTACAGCCGTGTTGCTTTTTTTCCGGAAAATGTACTCGACCATAAACACGAAATGACACTTGAATCTGAAGTTTGGTGACGTAGGACAACGTTTTTTGTCGCCGGGTGGCATGGTGGATCCTAGTATCGGAGCTCCATTGATGTTGGCTTTCAATAGTTCTCATGCCCGCGCTTAACTCTGAGTTGACGTACTCGAGTTGAGTTAACTAATTCATATCAGCTTTTCTGGAACCGAATTCTCAGAGTTTCTCATGTTAGAGTAACTCAACTCAGAGTTCAGGGTTAATCTCAGAGTTTGTTAAACCCGCTACCTGGAATACCCCCCAGGCCCCAGGTTAGCCGTTCAGCATATGTTACCATGGCGATCTACCCCGATAACAAGTGATCCACCTTCGTAGTACAGAAAACCCGGGGTTGAACCTGAAGTTACCTCGCTAACGCCAAATCTTGCTTCGTAGTACAGGCCCCTGGTCGCTAGCAGGTTAGTTCCATGCCAAACTCTGAGTTTTACCTATCCCCTCCCACTTTCTGAGTTTATTAGCGTTGGAAAACATGGGATATCGTTTCCTGGGTCAGCCGAGCGATCTCGAACAAAATTAAATTCGCTTAGTTATACGCCAGGAGACGATTTTAAGACTGCGATTTGATGTGCTTTAATTCCCTGATGAATGCCTAAGTTAACGTTACCGTTTCCCGTCACAATCTGTAATTTATTTGAGCAAGATTCTCAGCCCTTGGGTCTTCATCGCTAGTGTTATACGCCGTGGACGTGCACACAGAATTGACCAAAAGCTTTTTGGCACTGAAATAAAGACAAATCATTGAAATTGTAGGATTTGGTCTTCTTCGTTGCCTACAAATAAAATTTAACAATGAGTAGGCCTAGCCTTGGTTTGAAGGAAGATGGGAAACTGAACAGTGTATTAACATTAACCAAATAATGCCAATAGCCTACCAATTGCAGTTATTTGACTCTTTGGGTTAAATCAAAGCAAGAATGGTCAAATTAAGGTGAAATAATATAATCATATAATCATGTAATCATATTGCAAATGAATGAAATCAATGAAGGTTAACTAGGCCTACTGGCCTACATGGTTAACTGGCCTACATGACTATTGTAAACCAGAGATACAAAGCCAGAGCTGAGGAGAAGGTCTCAGGAGATCAATCATCCACAGAAAAATACTTCACAATTCCTTTTAATACCCAAGAACAACTACAATCACACCACAATCTTGACCCTTTCTTATCAACATGACAATGCTACAGTAAGTTACACAATGAGATGTGAGAGCCATCAAGTTGAGACTCCATCCAGTAACTCCATAGTTTACCATATGAGAGGTGGGGGCAGGTTGATACCTTAAAAGGTCAGACTTTATTCTTCTGCCCTAAGTACACCATATCTTGGTCAAAATAGAAATTCAGCAAATTCAACAATTAATATAGGTTATTGTTCCTACAAATAACATCACCTGTGACCATGCATCCTCCCGTAACTGGAGTTCCAGTAAATCTTTTTCGAGATGAGTCTTTATTCGTCTACCCTAAGTAGGCCTACACCATCTTTTGGTCAGTTTTTGGCACTTTCTTCATGAGGTACAGTTTGTACAACTAATTTATTTGTAACTATATACGAATACATGAGATTACATTAGCTACATTTCACAGTTCCACATGCAAAATAGCTACACCTGCCATTAAATGAACATCTCACTGTAGCATCCATTCTCTGTTCAACAGGATTAGAATGTGCACATCGTTTTTATACGATGTAAATAATAGTAGGCTACATGGGGAGAGAACTACCAGCTACCACATAATTCTCTGCATCCATTTCTGCGGCAGCAGTCAATGTCTTTTCGTCATCATCATCTTTTGATGGAAAGCATTATGTTGGGGGAAATAGGCACCAATTCATATTTAATTAGTATCATGTCGAATATTATTAAAACCAAGGTGACATCGAGGCTACAATCACAAGCGTATAGCCTAAGCAAACTATGCATTACCTGTTCGTAGTATGTTTTTATATTTAATAAAACATTGAACATGCTATTTTATTAAGGCCACCGCTTTTTCTCCTGTAGCCTAATATTAACGGACAGTGGGGTTAAATGTTCAATGTATGGACTGGCTATTACATTCAAATGTATGCTCGGCAGCAATTGTCTCCCACGCCACTTGCATACACTGCTACAGCCGTGTTGCTTTTTTCCGGAATATGTACTCGACCATTAACACAAAATAAAACTTGAATCTGAAGTTTGGTGAAGTAGGACAACGTTTTTTGTCGCCGGGTGCCATGGTGGATCCTAGTATCGGAGCTCCATTGATGTTGGCTTTCAATAGTTCTCATGCCCGCGCTTAACTCTGAGTTGACGTACTCCGAGTTGAGTTAACTAATTCATATCAGCCTATCTGGAACCAAATTCTCAGAGTTTCCCATGTTAGAGTAACTCAACTCAGAGTTCAGGGTTAATCTCAGAGTTTGTTAAACCCGCTACCTGGAATACCCCCCTGTTGTTTGCTCTACCACAGGTACACTCGTGCACTTTAAGGTTCATGTTGTTCAATTGTAACTTGTTTAACTTCATGCTCTTATGATTCTTCCCTTTGGCACTTATTTATTTATTTTTGTTTTTTTCACAATGTATGATTCATGTTTGACTACTTGCAATGTTGGGGATACGTTGTTATGATCAGTGACCTATGCACTTTTGTAAAGCTCTCTCTTGGAAGTCGCTTTGGATAAAAGCGTCTGCTAAATGAATAAATGTAAATGTAAACCCATACAACTTGGTTTGGGATTGCAAGACCACATTTGCAAAGAGGACAGGGACACCCGATCACAGACTTATCTGTGGAAGTGTGGAGTCTTCCAAGTCAAGAAGTGTGAGGAACCAATATCAGTAGGCCGTCCAATAGGCCTGTAACTAGTGCATAGTGGGAGTTTTTTGAAGTGGCTTATATTCTCCCTTTCAGAAGAGCTGAAGTACCTAAAGAATGCTTGTGTTCTATGTTTAGAAAACATTTTAAAATGTTCCATAATGATATGCTGTGGAGAAGTTGAACCCAAAGATTTTGAGACTGCACCAGTTGTTTTTAATAAAGCTGATTAAAACCCCACAAATGTACAGCTCCTTTCACAGGATACGGATACCTAGTATGTTTTAGCAAGGCACAGGTTACACTTTATTTACGATGAAATACAATATTCTTCACTAGCAATGCTATCTAGTCTTCAAAATGTAACAGTGGTAGAAGTGCGTGATTTCACATTTAGAAAAGCTGTAATGTAAGTGCATCTGTAGGAAATTAAAAGCATTTCAGAGGCCCTAGAACCCACATAGTATGTATCTTACAGGGATACAAACCACTTCCTCTACATCTTATGCCATCTCTTTGGTGGGGTCTGCCTGGGTGGTGGAGGGGTCTGAGATGGGGTCTGAGAGGCCCAGGAGGTGCAGGAGGGTGAAGTAGGAGTAGACCCAGGGTCTGGAGATGTCCTGCGTCTGGCCCAGAGCCTCTGCTTCCACCAGGAGACCCCGTCTGAAGTGAAGCTGATGTTCCAGAGCTGCCTGCTGCCTGCAGGACAGAAGACCAGAGGAGGAGGGGGGAAGAGGGGTGGCTGGATGACATACGTGACAACACCATGCAGTGCATTCAAATACAACATCTTAATACAGGGAATTAACTGTTATTACTCTGGTTGCTTCTTTACAGTACCTGGCCAGGAGCTCGGCTTGAAGTTTCGCCTGCTCCTTTGCCCAGAGGGCAGCTTCATGTTCTCTTTTCCTCCTCTCCTCCTCCACTCTTCTTCTCTCTTCCTCTTCCTCCTTTCGTCTGCGCTGGTACTCAATTTTCTCACCCTCCTCCATCTCCAGCAGCATCTTTCTCTCGTCTTCCCTCCTCCTCTCCTCTTCCAGTCTCTGCCGCTCCATTTCAGCTAATCAAAAAGGCACCTCATGTCATTAGCAGTCATAAATATCATGAATGTTAGCCCGCTTGTATAACTCCATTCCAAAAACACATCTCATGTTCGCTTACTTATTCAGAGAGAGAGAGGGGTGTGTGTGTATTACTTATTCTTTAAATTACATTTACACTGTCCATCTGGACCTAGACCAACTTCCACATCTATACACAAGTACAAGTCTATGTGGACCAGGTCTTTAAAAAATAAAAAAAATAAAGCAGTTATTGCCAAATTCCTTGTTTTATAACTTGGACTATAACTACATCAAACATGACAGTAATTATAATTGAATGTATGGTCTCACAATATTGCAAAAGGGGTTAGTATGTGTATTTTGGATGTAATGACCAAAGGGGTTAGCATGTGTGTTTGTATCTATGTGTGTGTGTGTATCTACGAGTGTGTGCTCCTCACCCGCCCTGCGCTCCTCCTCCTCCTGTCTCATCCTCTGTAGACGCTCCAGCTGTCTCTTCTTCTCCTCCTTTCTCCTCCTGTCCCTCTCAGCCTCCTCCTGCTCCCGTCTCATTCGCTCCATCTCTTCCTCTGCGCGTCGCTTTCCCTCCTCCTCTTCCTCAAGTCTTTTCAGTCTGTGGGGAAAGTTTTTTATTTACAAGAACTATCGGTAAGTCGATTTGCACAGGTACAGGGAGATCCACTCTTATCAAGAGACCACACTTTTCACCAATCCTACCAATCCTATGCTTTGAGGATTGAAATCCAGGCGAGTGGACGAGTGCAGAGGCGAGGGAGACAGTAGGGAAGCGTCCGTACCTGAGCTCCTCAGCTCTCTGTCTCTTCTCCTCATCCAGCTCCATCTTCATCCTCTCCTCCCTGTCCTCTCTCCCCTGTTGCCTCCTCCTCTCTTCCTCCCTCTCTCTCCTCTTCCTCTCCACCTCTTGCCTTCGTCGCTCTGCCTTCTCGGCTAACACTGCCCTCTGCTGTTCCTTGCGGGCAGCAGCAACGTCCTCCTTGATCTTACTCTAGTTAAAACACAAATGAGTTAGACGTTCTTCTGGCATCCCTGAGAAACCTATATTCACACATGCAGTAGTTCTTATCACCATACAACAGTTCATATTTACTTTGCTGTTGCTGGCTTCGGACGCCACAGGCTTTCAGTGCTAACTGGTCGGTTGCCATGATGGCAGAGCATGAGGACAGGTGACCACGTGATGAGGCCTGACCTCCCTGACCCACGCTGGACTTGTTTGAGTCTCTCTGATTGGACGGGGAGGTGGAGCCTCCTGAAACGGGGGATAAGGCCGTCTCCTCCTCAGAGTCATCAGGGTTTGTATGGAGGTCCAGAGATGAGTCCTCCTCCCCCTCCTCCCCCTCCTCCCGGTCCCCCTCTTGGTCCTCCTCCCCCAGGTCCTTCTCTACTGCGTCAGGGCTCAGCACAGGTGAAGTCTCCTTGAAACCCTTGACCTTCTCCACTCGCTCTCCTGGATCGACCTCCATGTTTACCTTTGCTTTTCCTGATAGAAAACAGAGAACCAAAGACAACCAGTTTATAATGAAGAGGATGTGATTCTATGCCGTTTGTCTGTTTGTTTTCATACAAAGTACACCATCAAATCTGAAACTGAGACTAACCAACGACAAATTCAGCCTGATGTTTGACCTTCCCCCTTTTCGTCTTCTTCACAGATGAAGACGTCTTTCCGGCATCCTCATTGGTGGAACCCCTCTGTTTGGGCTCTGCTTTCTTCCCTTTCCTCTTTTTCATTTTCTGAACCACAGAAGGGTTGAAAACAGGTTTTAGTTGCCTTTAACTCAATCTTGTTCATGACAGACACTGGGTACGACGCACACAACTGTGACAAGGGGAGGATAGAAATACTGTGGAGGAGTTGAGACTGGGAGTTGAGACAGTGTTGACTACTGAGTGTGTGCTGCTGTGCACTCTCTTACCCCAGCTGGGTCCACAGTGGTACCCTCTAATGTCTCTGGGTCTTTTTCAGGGTCTTCTTCTCCTAACTTCCTACTTCTCCTGGTTGGACGGTCAGTTTCTTCCTGTCTCTGCCCTCCACTTCTCTTCTGTGGTCTTTGAGAGCCTACTGATTCCCCCGGGTTCTCAGAGTAGCCTCCACTCCTGGTTAGGGGGAGAGACCGTTCAATGAATGGGAAGAGATGCAGGACAGGCTTTGGCAGAGGTGGGAAGCAAAGACAAAGACTCAGAGGGAAGCAACAGAAAGAGTGTGTAAATGTGTGTGTGGGACTCTGAAACGTGAGCCACAGTCCCAGTCTGGGCCATTTGTAGCAGATAGTAAGCTGACACACTAGCGAGGAAAGCATTCCAACCTTAATCCGACAGGATATTAATGAAGACTGAGCCCACATGAGCTGACTCTGCGACCTCTGACCCCTGACCTGCACCATAAACACCACCCCGCAGCACAGATAGGAGATAGTATCAGATGATCAATGTGTCTCCGTGCGTGGTGAACTCACCCACTAGGTGTGTGGGGCCCCTCAGAGTTCCTGAGATTCCTCTTCTCTGACCGGGTCCCCTGTGACAGTCTTTCAGTGGGGTTGGGGTTAAAGTTGGCCTGTTCAGATGCTGGATGGCCTGATCTGGAAGTCTCCTGTCCTGGCTGTAGCGATGACTGATTGCTCTGAGTAGCTGGCTGTCGATGACCCCGATTTGTCTTCACCTGCTCCGTCTCCTTCCATCTCTTCTCCACTGCCTCCTTCTTCATGTTCTTCCTGACATCCTGCCCTGGGTCCTGCCTGGCCTCCTCCTTGGTCATCTCCATGTTATATGTGTCATTAACTGCAGCTGTTGAGATGTTCCTCTCAGCTTTCTCAGTGGTCGGTTGGTTGTCAGAGAACTGGATAAAAGGACACGTATATTAATACATACATTTTTCTTTTTTACATTCTCTTCCTTATTCCCCAGATCTCTCAAGCCAGAGCATTTCTTTATCAGGTCCTCTGGCCTCTGTTTTGGTCTGTCCTGAAACGTAGCTAACTCACACCAGGTGCCTGTCTACTCCTGTCCCTATGAGAGGGAGACCTTTGTCCAGGTGCCTGTCTCTCTCCTCTCTGCTGCAGGTCTCCAAGGACACCCTGGACTCCAGTCCTTGGCTGCTTCCAACAGAGCATTGCAAAGAAGAGAGACAACAATGTAAACAGATTACGTTGATAAGGCCTTCCTTTGTTGGTTGTACGTGCACACAGCACACCCAAAGGAAGTTGCGTTTGCATGTGTGTGTGAAAGAGCAAGAGGGCCTCACTTTAACCTCATTGGGCCTCTATGTAACCTTAAGCCCCACTTTCCTTCTTGTAGCCAAAGGTAAACCAATACAATGCAATGGATTACTTACTAAGGAGTAACATTCATCCCTTTTATAAACAGAGACTCATGTAACATTTTATAAACACGAGTGGCCATTAACTCGACCGTGGTTCCCCCTACCGCTGGGATAGGATGACTTGCATCTTTGTTTGGTAAGATGGCCTCTGGGTTCCTTCTCTTCCCCTCACCTGAAACAGATACGAAACAGGATAACACGCGAAGAATATGCTGTGACAGGATGTTTGTGTGTTCAGGGTGGCATTAATGAGCTTCTGAAACATTTCCTCTCTGCTGCTTCTCAGCAGGTATCAGTAAACATCTACATTCCCCTGCACAGCCCCGCTGTCTCTGTGTACACAGCCACAGGGTCAACACACACACACACCACACACACACACACACACACACTGGCTTAGACCCTTCTTTAGCCCTGGAACGTGACTGGAGATGGAATTCTCAGGAGGACATTCCACGCCACTCTGCCCTGCTGACCTGACCTCTCCCTGACCCCTGCTGACCCCTGACCTGAGAGGATCATTAACAGACTGGAAAGACGACCGATGACACTAGCACAACAACCCAGAGTCTGAGAGAGATGGACAACTGTTTAACCTGGATGTGAGGTTTAACTTGTATGTGAGACAGGCCCTGTCCAGAAAACAGCCTTAAATACCTAACTCCTACCTCTGGGTACCTCAACGAGACAAGATGGAGCTTGTCTACAATGCTTATCTGTATCCCTTTTCATATTTTTCAAGTGTGCAGGCAGGCCTTAGGGTCTATGAGTTGTTTATGGACTGGGCCTGAGTCTCTCTGGGGGAGTTTCGCTTGGTGGTTTACTGTCTTGTTTGAACAACATTTAGACAAGAGGAGGCAAGCTCATCTTTGTCCCCTCAGGAAACGGGAGCGTCGGTGCTGAGAGGTTCCCACCAACGAGACAAGCGGTTGTAAGACGATCTGGAGAGGTTCCACAGGAAGTGAACAGTATCACACACCGGCTGAAGGCCTGTAGGCCGTTTGTCCCAAACAATATACCTGTTGACACGTACATGCTTTATTTTGCATGTCTCTTCTAAAATATCTTCTCTTCCATGGTTTGAACACGAGAAAGTTAACCAACAACAGTGAGACTAGGTACACTGTTGTGGGCTGACTGCTGTAGTACAGCGTTTCCACCTGCGGGGGGCAACCTGGGAGCATTTGTAGTTTGCAAACTGGCCATGGAGCAACTCACAACTCACTGAGCCAGTAACAGCAAAGGAATTAAAAGGAATACGGTGTCCATATGATGATCACTTTAAGCTCTTAAGTAAATCTGACAAAGAGAAACATTCATGTAAGTTGTATTCACTCAAGCTCCCCTCCCATCTCATGTTTTTACTTTGTGAAACAGACAATACACATGAAACTCAAGACTTTTTGAAAAGCTTTAGCAGTGTACAAGACTAGTGAATGAATGGGATGGATGACTGAAACTGACACTTGGTAAATGTATTGAGAAACTAAAACACACTCACAAATGCACATGTGCGCACACACACACACACACACACACACACACACACACACACACAGAGAAAGAGAAAAAGAAAGAGCGAGTCTATAGGGGACAAGGGATGTTGTATCCCCCATGTATCCTGACAGAGACAGACAGTTTATTTTCTGGTGTGTCTGTCTGTCCTAATGGGTTCCAGGGCCTCTTTGAAGTAAGGGGGGGGGGAGAGGAAGGGTGTGTAGAAGACAGAGGGAGTGAGGGAGGGAGAAACCTCTCTCCTGTCTTTCAGGCTCTGGTTACGCACCAGCGACCCTGGCCCCGGGAGAGTTGCGCTAAACTTTGTTCCACATTCTTGGGGAAATGTGTTTCACTGTGAAACCTCTGCACAGGATCCAGGCCTCCCCGACGTACCCCTCCCTACCTCACCCTTCCGTGCACCCTCCCTGCCTCACCCCTACAGCCCTTCCTCCCAAACCCCCGCGCCTCACCCTCCCTCTCTTACTCCTGCCCTCTCATTAAACCCCATGGTACCTCACTCCTCTCTCGCCAGCTCCCACTAACTTGATTTCTCTCTTTCCTTTCTTCCCTCCCTTCCCCCTCCACCACGCCAGCCCGTCCTCCCATCCCTCCTCTTTTCCGCCAACCTCTCCTACCCCCTCCCCCTTCCCCAGCTCATTGCTCCAAACTTTGTCAGTTTCTCTGATCCTGCAGATGCCCCCCCCCAACCCCCACAGAACTCTGGTAATTACTCATTCTCTATGACACAAATCCCACGTAATGGCTACAAGAATGTGCCTCTCACCATTTTCTTAAACCTCAACCCCCCCTGTGGAACCCAGTGCCACAGATCCAGGTCAGGGGGGGGAGGTTGTATGTAGGACAGCAAAAGGGTGTTAAGTTCAGACGTACCATTATGTATAGACCCATTTAACTCTTAATTAGTACTTGTTTACTGTACACAGTGGCCAGCCTAAGTGACCAAACCTTCTCATTAATTTTCCTCTGGCTACTTTCCACTTGAGAATGGGACAGCATTCATCTGGTTATCCATGTTCTCCTCAGAAGAGCAGAAACCACATGAAGAATACAGTGAGATATAAGCAATGGTATGTAACCTAGCCCTCTCTCTCTCTCTCTCTCTCTCTCTCTCTTTCTCCCTTCTCTCTCTCTCTCTCTCTCTCTCTCTCTCCTCTCTCTCTCTCTCTCTCTCTCTCTCGACACAGACCAGACTCCCAGTCTTGCAGAGACTGTATGCATTCTTTCTTGTAGGCTCTATCTAACTCCAAGTGGGTTCATATTTCTCCCTGTGGTGCTACACACGGTTTGAGTTCCCCTCATGGTAAACAAGACTGCTGTGATGGATGAGGGAGATTTGAGCCCAGGCAGACCTACTTTGTCTGGATTTATATAGGGGAGAGAACATGGACCTTAATGTAACCAACCTCTAGAGTTGTGCTGTGTATTAATCTCTTGCCTGGACACAAGCCAAGTACTTCTAAAGGCTGCTGGTTGCTGTGCTTCAGTGATTAGAGACAGCTACAACAGTTTATGGGCTGATTGTTCTGGTTCTACATCTCAATGCTGAGAGAAAAGGAGGTCCCCATCCATGGACACCATCCTCCTCGTCATCGTCTGGGCCGTTTAGGCTTTACCGACACATCACAACACCAGCGTCTCAGGAGTCACTCGCGAGTTGCAGGTTACCCTTTCATAGCGAAGACTGAGTATAGAAGGCACAGAACATTATGATGTCACAGTAATGACAGCATTATCACACCTCTCTGTCTCCGTGTTTTTCTTCTCCGGCCCGTTCGAGAGCCTGCACATCCTGCCCGTTGACTCATACCATCTGAACGTGGCCTGTAAAAAATGCCAGCACCGCCACCTTGGTGCTGCCATCTATTTTAGGTGACAAACTTGTTAGCAGGTTGTCAGTGCCAGGGCAGAGCAGACATCCATAAAGCTGTCTGTTACAGGCTGGAGAGCAGGGGGTTTGGGGGGCCCTAAGGAGGGGTGGTGAGAGGGGACAGTCAACCGCCTAACTCTGGATAACTGTATAAGTGAGTTCTCTATGAAGGTTCTTGTTATCTAGTGGACATGAATCTACTTGAACACGTCTACCCTCCCTGGATGTGTGAGCTGGTCAGATATCTCTGACTGTAGTAAGAAGGAACGGACAAGTTGATCAAGATGGTGTGATGTGACTGAGTGAGGAAAGGAACGTTATCGAAAGTGTCCCAAATGAATCAAATGAATGCATCCCTCCACATAGCAGAAGGCTCTGGAGAACTGTTGAGTTTAGGGCCAAGTCTTTGTTCTGGATTCCAGTCTGATAAAGTCCTCCGCTCACAAGAATCTTTATTTAGAAAGTGTCCGTTTCTGAAGGGGCCTATGTTTGGGGGGGAAGGGGGATGGGTGGATGGGGTGAGGGTGAAGGTAGGAAAGTTGGCTGGTAGTGGGGTTGGGGGGGGGAGTGAGGTGGAGGGTGAGTTTCTGAATGGTGACAAGGTAACGGAAACAGAGCAGGGGAAAAAAGAGAATGTAAGGCAAGAGCATGGAGGGAGAGGGAGAGGGAGAGGGAGAGGGAGAGGGAGAGGGAGAGGGAGAGGGAGAGGGAGAGAGGGAGAGGGAGAGGGATCGAGGGAGAGGGAGAGGGAGAGGGAGAGGGAGAGGGGAGCGATGGGGAGAGGGAGAGGGTGAGAGGGGCAGAGGGAGAGGGAGAGGGAGAGGGAGATGGGGAGAGGGAGAGGGAGAGGGAGAGAAAACTAAAGAGAAATAGAGGCTGAGAAAACACAAGGCCTTGTCAGTCAAAGCCTCCAGGGCGGGGATAAGAACCCGGCCTGCAGGGATCACGTTTCCCTGCAAGGCATTGTGGGATACCTTACAACGTCAAAACACAACCAGATGTGAGGAAGCTGGAGCGGCGGGGGAGGGGAGCAGGCTGACTGTCGTTTAGATACGCTGGTGGAACTGAGTGGAATAAGAGTAAATGTGTGTGTCTGACTGTACATGCTAGAGTCGAATATATACCAGTGTTATGAAGCCAAACCACACCCAGGCACATTTTTTAGTCGGTCTTAAAAGATTAAAGTTGCTCTTCAAACTAAAATAATGATTTACCTCGGTCAGTCCTCCTACACAGAAATGGGACTCCGGAAAATGGTCTTCATTCGACTCATCTTATCTCTTATTTTGAACAAAAACAGATGAGCTTGTGATTGCGTATTGGCAATGAACATCTTGAGCCTACACACAGCCAAAACGCAGACAGTGAAACAATTCGAGTACATCATGTTCTAATGCCCAGAAGATTGTGCTCAGACCTTCTTCCTTGACCTGTGTCTGTGGTCTCACTACACTGACCAGCTTGTGTCTGTGGTCTGACTGGAGTCTCTACAACATTACCTGCCAGTGTCTGTGGTCTCACAACCCTGTCTGTCGGTGTCAGTCGCTTCTGGCTGCAGTAGAAGGATCCATGGAAGCTTCTCCCCCTCAGACGACAGCACATGCAGAGCTGCAGACACACACAGAGCTCAGATACTGATGCCTCAACAGTCACATAGTGGTGAACAGGACAGCTGATAGATACCAGAGTCATCATCATCATACCGTTCTCTCGTGTGACATCATCAAGGTGAGACGGATCCCCAGTTGCCCGCTTTGGGGTCCCACAGGGACAGCTGAATGATCTCCCCATCAGGGCCCATGATCAAGGTACCCCACGATTGGCCTTTCTGCCCCTCTGAAAACCCACACCGCAACATTGATCCCAATGTAATGTACTTCAAATGCACCCAAGCAGACAATGAGGTAAGGGCAGTTCTGTTGATGTAGCTCACCTCTGAGCTCTAGAGGCAAGGTGCCCCGGACCACGGCCCTGGGGTCCTCCCAGGTCTCATCCTGGGGGCTCAGGTCTGTACTGGGACAAGAAATACTGTCTGGCTGGGCCCTGCCTCTGGCCAGAGGGGGCAGCACTCCCAGAGGAGGGGGGCACTCTGGGGGAGGGGCAAGTATGACCTTTAACCAGGCAAATGATGTCTGTGTTGTCTTTGTAAGACGTGTGTTGTGTTGATTCTGATATCTACCTTCTTCTGGCTCCAGCAGGACACAAGCCTGCTCTGCTACCTGCAGAGGGACTCTATGAGGGGGAACAGCTTTTCCCCCTCCTCCTACATATTCTTTCTCTCTTTCTTGTCTTTTGTGTTTCTCTCTTTCTCCACCACTGTTCTCTCCATCTCCTCCCCTTCCTCCTCTATCTGCTCCTCTACTTCCAGCACCGGGTATTAAGAGCGGCAGCAGTAGCAGCTTGTGGTGTTCCGTCCTCTCAGACTGGGTCTGGGCTGGACCCACTGCCCCCCCTGGTCTCACACATCCTTCCTGGATTGTGGGCAGATGATGGCCTGGCTCCAGCACCCCGACATAACACGTCCGTCCCTGCTAATGCACAAACACAAACCTGGACAATCATACTTCACTCTTAATCCATGCCACAACAACAACAACAAAAAGCATACGACTTTTGCAATTGCAGAGAAACTCATTTGAGTATATCGAGTTTGCGTAACTTTAATTGAATGGAATGCTTACTCTGGCCTGGGCCTCCCTGCCCTGTCCCTGGCTGACCAGAGGAGCCAGGGAGACGGGAGGAAGACAACACTGAGGGGCCTCAGAGGGTGGAGGGAGCATGAGGCTGGGGTCAGAGGAAGGAGCCTCTCTCTGAACACAGCTGTCAACTCCAGCCAGTCGGACTGAACACACAGACACCGCATTGACTCGAGTTGGTAGGAAAATCACATAGACATACATGCTGAAATACACTAGCTAGGCCATTTCTGGGAAGGTCATTGGTGAAAGGACAATTGAGCCCACCTATTTGCCTGTGTCGCACGCCAACAAGATGGCCGCCGTAGAAGTTGATGAGGGATGGGCGACTGGAGGCCCAGGAGGTGTCCACAGATGCCATGCTGAGAGGATAGCACCTCTCTTCAGCCATCTCAGCGAGTCCCACACCCTTAGGGTCCTTTGTGGTGCTGTTCAGCGAGCAGTCAGGCTCCATGTGCAAGGCCTTGAACATGGAATCAAATCAACATCAATGAAGTTACATGTAGGGTTATTGCATTTAACAAGCAGGTTGTGATTAACTGTACAAATCACAACGCTCCTTCTTTGATTGATGGAGACGTGGACCTGTAACCAGGAAATCACTTCTTTTCCTTGTTTTGTGAATGCTGACCTTCCTGTGCGATGTTTATCTGATCAGATATTACATTATATAACATTGGGTAAAGAGAACACATTATAAGGCTGTTATTGTAATGTCATTAACAGACCAAAACTGCTGATCTTCAATCGCAGTCGGTAATGTTACAGCACAACTGTTTCCATTCAGTCTTGTTGTGCTTTCTAAGGGGTGATGGAAGGTACATAGATATATCTCACCCAGTTTGTTGAAGTGCCAGGGGGCCTTCCTGCTCCGTCGACCTGCCAAGGAGGCTCCGTCTCTGGCATGGGACTCATGTGAACCCTGGGTGTGAAGACCACCACCTCAAACCTCCCCAACTCCCTGCCCTCCTTCTCCTTCCAACCTGGGGCAAATACACAGAAGACTTTCAGTAGATGTTTTGTTTTAAGCTCTTCTGGAAAATGTGCCCGAGAAAAATGGACACATTTTCAACCATACTATTCGCTCTGTTTTACACAAGTGCGCTCATGCATTAACTTCACTTGAATTGGAATAGTAAATTGGTATTTTTACATGTAAAGTTTTAGATACCCAAACTTAGGGAAGACAAAGATACTAAGCAGTAAACTGAACAATAAAATTCATGGAACTCTATGACATTCTGTATTTCCTATTGCCATAGTACGACGTATACATTTAATTGTGTGCTCTCTGGCAAAACTATTTTGCTGCACTTTTAGTTAAATAAATGGGACCCATTTAGACCAACTGTAAAAGACTGATTCAGATTAACTAAATTGCCTTGGGTAAAAAGAACAGATCCACTATTGATCTAGATGTCTAGTCTAATGTCTTTGAAAACAAGGCTCTGATTTAGTGACGTACAAAGAGCTTGATGCATTCTACAATGCTAATGGAGAACTGATGGTTTTGATTCGTTTTGTTTGGAATAATTGCTCACCCATAAATCCATTTACCTGCTTCTGTAATACGTTCTTCGCAATCCTCCATGACATGGCTGACCACTTTTGCGCTTCTACGTGATGTCAAGTGTTGTGTTCTGTCTGGTTCCATCCCTTCAGTTCTAGGTGATAAGAACCTCTTTGATGGCAGAGGATCCAGACCTGTAGGTGGTCTGTGGTGCCTTGGGGAAGAGGGGGGACCTGGGCCTGGTTCCCTGGCTGGCTGTGAGGCTATGGGCCTGGGCTGCCTGGTTGCTCTCATGGGGGCCTGAGGAACCTTGCTGGAGGGTGGAAGGGGGTCAAGAATTGTTGGCAGGGGGAGTGAAGGAAGGCCGGCGGCTGAGGCAGTACCTCCTCTGAGCTGAGGCAGAAAGAAAAAAAGAATTGAGAGAGACGGATGGAGAAAGAAAAATATTATATACTTGACTATAACTTCCCCAAAACTCTTCACTTTTTTAAAGCAGTTATCTTTAAGTGCAGGGGAAACAGTCTCAATAATGTGTCCTGCCCCCTGAGGTGTGAAGAGCAGAAATTCAGCATGTCTACAGTGTTGATGTTGCCTCCAGCACTAATCTTTTGGATATTTGCTGAATCAAATCCACATGATGATGTTGGCAACCTTTAAAATAGCCAAGTATGTAAACATTCTGCCTTGATATCGAATAATTTATTTTCCATAATTTATGTCTCTCATAGTTCTAAATGGATTTTCTTTAGTTTATTACGTTTGTTTACACAGCTTATCATCCATGACAGATACTGCAAGTCCCTGGCAATGCACAGCTGTGTCTGATTGTCCTAGATTTACTCTGATAGCTGTTGTTGAGATGATAAAGATGGCTGGAAGTTACACACAAGTAATGACTTTGCTGCTATTGCTATTACTGGGAACTAGTCGAAGTCCATATAAAGTATATCTTCAAAGTCCTCTATCTATTTACAGTAACTTGTCCTGCACAGTATAATGGCTCCATTGATGAGCATGTTAACATTGACTGTCCCAATCAAAATATTCCTCTTAGACAAATAAACATTGATCTAGTTCCCTGTCCCTACCTATGTTGTTGACATTCCAAAGGATCATGAACGTGACTTTGGGAACGTTCTAGACACTGGTTAGCTTCTCTGCCCATAGAGCAGAGACGTAAACACACTGATACTGATACACACTGATACACACTGATACACACTGATACACACTGATACACACACTGACACACACTGACACACACTGACACACACTGACACACACTGACACACACTGACACACACTGACACACACTGATCACAGACTCTACAGTCATCATCCTTTAATCAACTGGCTACACTCTTGTACTCTGTAGATCAGTGGTCTTCAATGCTCAGGGCCCACTGTCCTGCATGTTTTATATGTTTCCCTCTTCCAACACACCTGATTCAAATGAATGGTCGTCATCAGGCTTCTGCAGGGCTTGATAACGATCCATTCATTTGAATCAGGTGTGTCGGAGCAGGGGAATATATAAACATAAGGACAGTGTTCCCTGAGGACCAGGGTTTGAAGACCACTGCTAAAGATGACTAGTGTTTCACATAAACACACGCAGAGAAATAATGTACGGTGTCTGTCAACGTTTCACAGAAGTATTCCTATAATCAGTTTCCAATTCCTTCTTCTGCAGACTGTAATTTCACCGTGTACGTGCAAAATCAGCTGAAAGAGGAAGAGAGAGGGAGGGAAAGGAGAATGACGTGCATAGGCTGAGGGTCTGGTGCACATTAAGAGATAGTCAGAAGAGGCAGGAATCGGCTGGATTATGGAGCGTTCACTAATAAAGCCCCTGGGACAACTTTATTAAGATTTGCAGCTCACTCTCAGAGCAGGTCAAGCTACGCTTTACACTTAAATTGGCAGCTTGATTGACTGGGAATGCAAGGAAATTGGAGACACCTTGAGAGCGTTGTGTGTGTGTGTGTGTGTGTGTGTGTGTGAGAGAGAGAGGGGTGGAGACTGCAGCCTTATCTAGCCAGGCCAGGTG
Source organism: Mallotus villosus (assembly GCA_903064625.1). Lineage (NCBI taxonomy): Eukaryota > Metazoa > Chordata > Actinopteri > Osmeriformes > Salangidae > Mallotus > Mallotus villosus. The sequence continues at coordinate 26,162 of CAEFZP010001086.1, forward strand.
CTATGAGATATCTGTGTCTGAGGTCTGCTGGGGGGATTATCTTGGGAGACATGAAGGAGAAATAATGTTACTCACTTCCTCACTCGCTCCATCCCTCCATCCATCTCCCTTGGTTTCAGAATGTGTCAACTTTGGGGTCAGAACGGCAGTAGTACTGGAAGGGACTGAGACTAGAACATTGTGCTATGTGTGTATGTGTGTGTGTGTGTGTGGTGTGTGTGTGTGTGTGGTAAGAGACAGAAAATGAGAGTGGAGGGTGGGGTGGGGATAGAGATATTATCTGGACTTTACTCATAATAACTTGTTTCCTACCCGCTTTTTTCCGTAAGCCAATATGGCCCCAGTCAAGTCCCGTAGAGTGTGCAGGTGAAGATCCATTTCCTGTCTGGACTGTTGGGAGACCTGCCTCTTCCTGCTGGCCTCTGGCAAGCCAGTTGTCATGGAAGCCAGGTCCTCAGAGTACAGGAAGAGAGGTCCTCTCCTGGTGCTGTAGGTCTTTGGAGGCACTGGTTCCGCCCCCCCCAGAAAGCGCCCGCTATTGGACAACCTGAGCTGAGGCTGATGGGATTTCCATATGTAGTAGTCCTAGATTGAAATAAATGGTCAGGATCATCAACATTACAGTAAGTCCCTGAAGACCCCGAGGAAAAGTTTGAAAATACATTTGTGGGTTTTTTTCACCTCAGGTTCAAAGCAGACTTCCAGACGGCCATCTTGGCTGTCTTGGTGTGAGCGAGCCACTAAACCACAGCCTCGGCTGAGCAGAGACAGGGTGAGATCTCTCATAGCACCAGTCCTGTCAGATACTCTGTCAGCAATCCCACCAGTACTCTCAACCTCTTTGAACTGATTCTACACCGTTTTTTCTTGTCCTCCTTTTCTCAGTCCTCAGCCCAGTGCTGGTTGTGTCTTCAGAGCTAAAATTATAAAGGAGAAGCTGCCTTTTTAACTGGTGGTTTTTTCTATGCCAAGTCTGAACAATCAGAGAATACTTTCTCAGCCTGGTACAAGACAGAAAAAAGTGTTCCCTCAAGCTTTTAACTTAGACATACAGTACAATGCCATGGTCAAATAAAATAAAAACCTAAAATCCGTTTCAGTCTGACAGTAAAATCTACCTAAAAAGGAATCCTGACATCAGCGTCAAGCATGGTTCCTACCTGAGTTGTCCTGCATTGCACTGCAACTGACCACGGCTGTGATGACTATGGAAAAGTCTGTCTAGTAATGGCCACCCAGGTTTCCAAGACAGGCTCAGAGTGCTGGACTGCTAATGTTTGCTGTGTTGCTGTTGCTAGGATTTGATGAGTAACTCTGTACAGCTTAAGGCCTGACTGACTTTGTTTCTGTTACCGTGGTAGCAACTCACCCCCACCACCACTGTGCTGTAACCATGTGGATCAGGTATTCTGAAACTGTGACAGAAGGTATATGAAGTTACGGGGGGTGGGGGTATGTAGGGTATGTGGTGGTTTGTGTGGATGGAATGGTCAGGGAAAATACTGTTCTATTTCTATACTGCCTCCCCCTGTAATGGAATGTGTGACCAGCAATTTCATGCGGGTGTGAGGAAGGGACTGTTGAACTAAGCAAATGAGTTATGAAGCAACCAAGGGATAGCCAATATATGTATATATACATACATACATTTAAAATAAATACTGAACCTCACTACACACTCACAGACACAGTATTCACTGTAGTCACGTTACATGTGCATAATAAACATCATTCAGAAGGTACATTCTAAACACGCACACTCCATCAATTGTTCTATGAACTACCAAGTTTCTTCCATTTTGATTGGTTGTTTTTTCTGGTTTACATGACAATTGACTGATCTACTGTCAAACTACATTGCTACAGCGCCCTATAGGTGGCACTAAAGTACCAGACATGAAGGTTAGCAGTATGTGGAAATAGAACAACCAAACTCACACACACACACACACACAATCACAAGAGAAGGAATTAAAAATCTAATCACTTTATTCAGTGAAACTGTACAGATACAAACGTTCTCTTATTGCATTTAAAAATGGAGTAAAAAAGCAAGATTATCTTCATAAATACATATATTCTTTAAGGAAAAAGTGAGTATTTACAAAGTTTGTCCTGTACTGTCGCTTATAGTAGCTTGCATAATTTCACAGCTACACACATGCATATTTTATCCCAATAACAATACATTACAAACATATTGTCCATGTTGACTTTTGAGTGACACAAATATGCATGATTGTCACTGGTTGGCTGTGTGTCAAACAAATTACCACACAGAATAAAAGGGACAATCAATCTGTAAGGCAAATGTTCAGTCTTTTTTATAGACATGGCAGCCTGAAATCGTAGGCCTAGATAACGAGGCTCTTGTAGGCCAACGTGTCGTAAATCATGTGGTTACATTGACCCAGCAGTAGGCTACTACTTTTCTATCAGTTGACCAACATGCGCAAAAAATAGGATAAAATTGATCAAATCAACGTAATTTTGAATTTCACAGAACATTTTGTCTAACGGCACTATATACGTGTCCATATTTGAGCTTTTCACATCTGCCTTGGAATCAAGGAGTCCGGTGTCTCCGGCCTGTAAGTTAGGTAGGAGACGGCGCTCTGATAGTTCGCTTTTCAAAGTCCATTCAGAGACCACATAATGATCCACAAGGATCATTCTTTGTTTTAAAACGTCAGAATGCATATCCTGGCTTTACACACCTACTGATATAATCATTTGTGACCAATTATATACTTCATACTGTAGTTTCCCCTTGGTTGCTGTTGCTCAGTCTTTTATAAAACCTTCGCCAAGACTGCAGCGTTTTGCCCGACCATATCCAGAACCCGGAGGTGATGCCGACGATCATTGTCATCAGATACTTGATCATAAAGACGGTGAAGTCCGGTGTCATGGGAGCAAAGTTGTTTGGAGGGCAGGGCACGGCGAAGCGCTTGCACGTCTGCATGTGCCAGGTCTTTTCCCACTGTCCTCGGAAAGCTTGTTCGTAGAAATAGCAGGCTATCACAATGGTGGCTGGAACGGTGTAAAGGACGCTGAACACTCCGATACGAACCATCAACTTCTCCAGCTTCTCAGTCTTGGTCCCGTCGTGTTTCATGATGGTTCTGATCCGGAACAGGGACACAAATCCAGCGAGGAGGAATGAAGTCCCGATGAACAGATAGACAAACAGTGGTGCAAGGACGAATCCACGCAGGGAATCAACATTGTAGATGCCCACGTAACAAACACCCGTGAGCAAGTCTCCGTCCACTTGTCCCATGGCCAGGATGGTGATGGTCTTCACTGCTGGGACAGCCCAAGCAGCCAGGTGGAAATACTGAGAGTTGGCCTCGATGGCCTCGTGCCCCCACTTCATCCCAGCTGAGAGGAACCAGGTTAGGGACAGAATCACCCACCAGATGGAGCTGGCCATGCCAAAGAAGTAGAGGATCATGAAGAGGATGGTGCAACCCTCTTTCTTGGTGCCCTGTGCCACAGTCTTGTATCCGTCCTCTTTGAACTTATCAATGCACACTATTTTGTCCTCCAGAAAGAACCCGGCCGCATATGCAACGGCCACCATGAAGTAGCAGCCGGAGAGGAAGATAATGGGTCGCTCTGGGTACCGAAAGCGCCGCATGTCCACCAGATATGTGAGCACAGTGAACAGGGTGCTCACACAGCATAAAATCGACCAGATGCCAACCCATAGACGTCCGAACTTCACCTCTTCTTCACGAAAATACATCAATCCGTTGGGCTTAGTGGGTTCGCACGGCGCGCCGCAGTCCTTCACTCCCATGAAGTTGTAGTTGAGATAAGTGGGCACCTCCAGCTGAAGAGGGCAGGAGAATTGTTGTGGACTGGCCGGCCGACCCATGTTGGGCGGCAGGGTCATGAGTTCTGGAACGAATGGTGTCGGGTATGAAGTGGGGCTGCCGGTGTCCGAAGTGTTCTGACCAACGCATATCTCCCCTGCTCCGTGAACTGGGAAATTCTCGCAGCGGAGTCTCTCCGGCCACTGGAAGCCGAATTTGTTCATGAGAGCCTCGCAGCCCTGTCTCGCTCGCTCACACAGCGAGCGACACGGTGGGATTGCTTGCTCGAGCACGGTGCAGACCGGTGCGTACATGGAACAGAGGAAAAACTTTAGGTCCATGGAACATTGCACCTTTACTAATGGGTAGAACTGGTGGACCTCAAGCCCTGCGTCCTCTTGGTTTGTGTGGCCCAGAAGGTTCGGCATAATGGTTTGATTGTAGGCGATGTCCGTGCAGAGGGGAATTGAGATGGGCTGACAAAAGCCATGCTCGGGTATCGAGATCCCCTTCTCTCCGTGATACTGTCCGGAACACAACGGGAGAAGCGCACTCACCATCATCAGCGCAAAAGCAGCTGTAAATGCCCGGTCCGATTTCTTTGACTCCGCCATAGTTGCAAGGGTAAAACAACTTGGAAGGAAGTCTGGTGTAAAAAATACCCGATGCTTTGTATTAAAAATCGAATAAAACACAACAACAATTCTCTTCTTACTCAGATTAAAGATATGCAACTTTTTTGCAATAAGTGTTTTATACCTAAATAGCTCACGCTAGTCCACAAAACCGTGCGCGTGGTCGCCGCACTCGCATGACGACTCAAGGGTCTTGGGCTCTTTGTAGATTACTCTTCACGAATCAGCTCGAGAAAGACCCTTCGTTACTTCTCTTTCTCTGAATCAGTGGACTGGAGAAACTTCCGTTTTTTCCTCTAAAGTCCGTGCAAGGAATCTTGGGCGCGTGTCCGTGTCTTTAGGCACAAGCCCTATCATAAAATGTGGTACGAATTTCCATTAGTTTTGACCAACGATCGTTCTGCTCGCGACTTCTCTGTCTGTAGCTGGTTGGATACTGAAAAGTTGGAGCTCCAGAGGCGAATACAGAGCACACAATGATGTGACGTCGGTTTCTAGATGCCCCTCATTCACAAGCCGTAAAATGTAAGGGCGGGGCACCTGGAAACCATGTTCTCTGGACCAATGGCACAGTTCGGTTTCTAAAGAGCCTCCATCCTGATTGGATTGGGGAAAGCACTGAGATATGATATGCATCTCTCTCGCTCTCTCTCTCCCACTTTCTCTCATATAGGCTATACAGTATAAATAGGTATATAGAGAGAAAGAGTGAGATTGAATTGAAATCAAAACCACGCATTGCACTTAGGTTTAGTGAGTCAATTATTATTACTGTTGGTTTGCAATCATGAAGATTTGGGTCACATGACCAGTGTGACTGCTTGTATCAAATGGGGGTGACCTTCACACAAACACAAAGGTGACTCCTAAACCAAGAACAGGCTGTGCAATTGTTCTATGCAGGTCGCCACTAACAGAGGCCATCTAGGATCCTTATCTTGACCATTGGTATTCATCAGTAAAAGCTGATGGGTCACTTTGTGATGAAACTGCAGTTGTTCACTTTCATGGCCAAACCTGCTCCCAGTGGCAATGAGAACACCACCAAACTGAATACCTCCCTCTTCTGAATTGAATTAGGAATTTGCTGTTATTTTTTTAATTAGGCTGACATTATGTGATTGTCTTGTTAAAACAATTGTCAACAAACTCAGGTTAGTAGTCTTGATTTACTGGTCTATGGAGCAGTGTTTTTGGGCCATGTGTTTTTTGGTATCTGTTGAGACATGTCTATTGGCGAAGTGTAACTACAGTACTATACTGTATCATATTGCATGAAACACGGCATCACTAAAAAGTTTGTCTCTCTCCAAAGCCCCTTCCACTTTGCTTGGTCAATATAGAACTACCCCCGGGTGAACCATGCCTATCCTTAGAAACCTATCCTTTTACACGATGCAGGTCTAATATTGTGTGAATGTTGAAGCAGTATGGTGAAGTGCACTGCTGAATACTAAAGTAGGGGGGGACGTGAAGTCACGGTTCGTTTGCAAGGCTGCGAAGCCCTGATGGTGAGCTAACTGGCTCAGTTCATTAATAATCTTGTTTCCCCATGGGGTCTTATTAGCTTATATCTTGCCTTTACTCCAAACACACACATGCATAATCACAGACACACACACACACACACAGACACTTACACAGACACACACACACAAGTACACACAAACTCAAAAAGACTTCAGTAAGTAACATCAGGATGGTCTGAGGTACTAATCTATCTATGTGGTCATTCTGCCGTGTCACAGCCAGGGGCTGTTCTACTCTTGACTGTCTATCCAGGGTTATTGAATCGAATGAGTAAAATCCAATGTTTATGCTGTAAAGACAAGCAGGCATAAAGTTTCATTAGGACCTGTCAATGTTTATCATCCCTCTGGTCCCACATGATCAATACACCCCTGCCATCACTCAAAACAAATTCACTGGTAAATAACAGGCCAGAGCAGTTGATAATCTACAGTAAAAAGGTTAAACACACTTGCATTCTTGTGTAAAGAATGAAGGTGTGAACACATTAATGAATAAAAGGATACATACATGAATGAATGTGATTCTGGCAAGTTGTATAACCCAGTTAATCCAAACACATTCATTTGAGATCAATACAGTCATTCCAGTTATGTGGCACGGCTAGCCAGCAGACCAACAGGGGGCAGACCCATTGTTGATTATTGTTAATAAACCAATTGGTTGAGTCTTTCTCTGTCCTACCTTGATTTCCCATGGGGCTTTGGGCCAGACTGCTGCTGTTTACTCTCACTAGTATCCCAACACTGCAATCTATATCGGGTCACACTATAGCTACTACCTCATACATTATAAAATTGAGCTCTCAAGTGTATCAGTTGCGCAGTATGTGAGCATGTCATGAATATGAGTGTGTATGTGTGTGCAATGTAACTGATGGTGTGCACATGTGTAGAAGAAGAAGATACTCATGAATCCTGGCCAGTGTTCTGTGTGCTTAGTAGCAGGCTTGCCAGCCAGTCAGTACATTTAGGGGTGAAAGAGTGTTTAGATTTGGTTAAGGCCCTTCTCTAGACTCCCACATCATTAGGCTAGGATGTGGCGCATAACTCAACACACTATATACATGCAAGGCATCTAGGAGTGCAGAGATGGTCTGCAATCGGTCAAAGGGTCTTGGCCGAGTGTAAATCTCTGAGGTAATTTCTGTCATAGCTTCCTCTTTATGTCTGTCTGTCTGTCTGTCTGTCTGTCTGTCTGTCTGTCTGTCTGTCTGTCTGTCTGTCTGTCTGTCTGTCTGTCTGTCTGTCTGTCTGTCATACTAATATGTATCACCCTGGGAACAAAGATAGTTTGGAACAAATGACAAGAAATTCAACCAGAATTCTGTGTTCCTTCCTGTTATTCAATTGTAGAAGGCTACTCCCTCGGGCAATACAAATGGCAGTTATTTCAATCTAGACCTTGGTAAAGAAGAGTATATCTGGTTAGATGACATGCTATTTAGCAGAAGTTATTACACCTGGTTGTTAAGTTATTCTAGGTTGAGGAGAAGGGCTGGCTGGCTGCTGCTGGGGTGGGGAGGGAATGAATGGGATGGTGTGAGCCAAGGGGCACTGAGCTGGGGTGGGCCCGGCTGGGCTGGCCTTTGCCTGGAGGGATTGGACCAGAGCACAGCAGAGAGAGAGAGAGAGAGAGAGAGAGAGAGAGAGAGAGAGCGAGAGAGAGAGAGAGAGAGAGAGCGAGAGAGAGAGAGAGAGAGAGAGAGAGAGAGCGAGAGAGAGAGAGAAGGGAGAGAGAGAAGTGGGGAGGGGGTGAAGGGGTGGGCAGGAATGTAGGCCAAAAGAGTGGAGCTCCAGAGGCCAGCTGGCTCATGTCCGTCATCGGTTTACAGAGCTGCTACAGTACAGGGGCAAGGCTACGCTAGCTAGCCTCACAGGCTTGGAAAGTAGACCCAGCAAGAGCACACAGTGAAAACGGAGCGATGAAAGATTGATTTATACAGCACATACAGAGCCGGTGTATGGTCCGTTGGCTAAGGAGCAGGACGCCTAGTTCTCTGACTGCTGGTTGTCTTTGACTGGGGACAGGGTGTTGGGTTTAGAGGAGGTGTGTGCATGCCTGTGTGTGTGTGTAGTGTAAACCTACAGGGGCGTTGTCGGCCATCTTGTGTTTATCACATGTTTAAACCAACACGGGCCAGGGGACTTCTGGGAGTTTTCTGGCATTTGAACGTCGCCGTTTTGGACACAGGATTAATAAACAGTACCCAGCCAGACGGCTGGGAACACAAGCCTGATGCATTCTGGGAGGGGAGAGGGGGCTTTCCTGTGTTTATGATTTCATATCTGTGTGTGGATGCCTCTGTGCGCATGGGGGTGTGTTTGTGTGAGAGTGAAAGAGTAGAGAGACATAGTGAGAATGTGTGTTAAATCTGTATTTAAAGCTTTAGCTTTATACATTGGTGTGTGCTGTACTCATTTGAATATGCAGAGCCAGTAATCCATTCCAACATCCATCATTTGCACCAGATTGCAAGTTAGGAAATACAAAACTAATTTTGATTTTGTACCCATACTGTACACATTACAGCTTCAAGGTTATGTCAAGGTCTAGCTCAAACAACTGCTCTAATTACAGTAAACATGGAAAACATGTATTTTAATCCAAGTGTAAGGAGCAATGATTTTGATCATACAATGAAAAGAGAGAACTCAATTAACATGGTGGAATTGAAAATTATGAGGTACCAATCTATGTTGAGACAGTGTTTTTGTGTCACAGCGTTAATGGGGTCTTCTGATCTTTGTGTGTGTGTGTGTGTGTGTGTGTGTGTGTGTGCATTTGGTTCTCCAGTGGGGATTCCTCTGGGCTCAGATGTTGAGATGATCCTGAGAGATCCAAGATGTCAGGTCGGATCTCAGCCTGACGTTAAATCAATGATCTGACAGCCAGAGAAGCCATCACGGTGCACGGAGACTCCCTTCTGCTCACCAGCTCACAGCTGCCCCTTTGAGTAGCTTCGCTGAGTAAACAGCGACACAAAACTGGGCTCTCCCCCAAACCTTCACTTCTGCACTGGAGATGATAGTGCAACCCTACCTGCATAGCCAACTTCCCCAGAGGGAACAGCAGAATTTGTCCACGTGTGTCTTCGGATGTGTTGAGAGAGACATCCTGGACGGCCGACTCTTAAGAGAGGTCTGTGTGTGCATGTGCATGTGTGTATTTGTAGTTGTGTGTGTGTGTGTGTCTGTGTGCTTTCTGCTGGAACCCTTCTGCTGCAGGTTCCAGTAACACAGCAGCAGAGATCAGGCTGCAGCAGCCAGCGCTGCTCACCCCTCTCACTCCAGCCACTCCGGTTACTCTCCGCCTTTCCTGTTTCAGCGGAGGAGGGAGACGGGATGAAGGGATAAGGGGATGATAGAGAGGGAAGACATGGATTGGGGAGGATGAGAGAGGAGCGGGGCAGGTCTGACTCTAGAGGGAGGAAGAGTCTTAATAAGCCCGCCCCCCCCCCGTCTCCCCCCGTCTCAGGAAACAGGGGGAGGGGGGATCAATTCAAACATCTATATTCTGACACAGGCACATATAAACACACACTCATGCCTTATTGATCTAAAGCTAATTTCTCTCTCTCTGCCCTGTCAGCTTGTCCTTGGATGCTATTAGTCAGTCAATGGTAACCTGGCCCACTGACTAGACTGGTGAGCAGTCACACTAGAAGTCACTCTTTCCTTTAGCTTCCTGTTGAGCTGGAACATCCTAGTGGTTTATCAGGATTCCTCCTGGTTCTTTATGTGTCCTGTGTGTGTGTATGTGTGTGTGTGTGTGTACGTGTTCACCTCTGTAGCTCTGGCTCCCACACTCTGAACTGCAAACCTGCTCTTTGGCACTGTGGGTCTCCAGTTTCCATGACAACATTCATCACAGAGTCTGAGGTAAAGATTCTCCGCAACTGTCCCTCCACATCTGACGCCCTCTCTCCCTCCTTTTCTCTCAGTCTAATAGTAAATAGACTAAAATAGTCTTATACTGTGTGTTTTTGTAAATCTGTTCATCTGTGACTGTCTAACTGTCCTTATTTCTGAGCACTTTGAATTGAGCTTTGAGATAGTTGAGAAGAAAGATTGAGAGTAGAGGAGCCTGACTGTTTTATCATTCAACCCAGAGCGTCTCGATCCCCTACTCTGAGACATGATAGTGTCGAGACTCCAGACGTAGCTCGCCGCATTCCCAGCATTCCTGATGAGATAGGGGTCCGGATACCGTAGACCTGCCTTCTCAGAAGCAGGCTAGGTCTGCTCTCCCATTGGCTGAACTGTGCTGTCACAGCTACTCTGGCCTGGAGGCCCTTAGTGTGGCAGACTGTGTGTCTGCAGACCAGGAGCTCTCCCATACCCCCTGGGAGGGAACTGTCAGTCACAGGGCATGTCAGTCACAGGATCTGTCTGTCACAGGGCCTCTGTCACATGACCTGGAGACAGGAGACAGATGTCATTAGCAGGCGAATGAGGGGAGCGTCTCAGAGGCTAAAGGCTCCGACGGCAACCTGACTTGTTATTTGGATTCGACCTCCAATACTGATGCCCTTTCATGATCAGTGCTTGATTTGACCTTTACTCCACTAGCTTTCAGTTGTTGATGACATTTGAGTGTTAACACTGCACCAAAGCAGAGTTTTGATGTCCTGGGGGGAGAGGTATGACGTGATAAGAGACAGATGCGGAGGGAATTGAGTGTGTGTGTGTGTGTGTGTGTGTGTGTGAGGCGGGTTGGGGTGGAGACAGCCCTGTGGAGAAGCATATGGTCTGTAGGCGGCAGCTCTAACCACCAGACTAAATACAGGCCCCAGCTTTAGCCTGATGAGGTGTTCACCGAGGACCAGGCTTAGTATTGACCTTCATCTGCTCGTCCGCCCTCTCTTCCGTTTCTCGTCCTCCCTCTTTCACTCTCTCTGCCGTTGAGAGTCAGCAAGATTACTGTCGTTCTCGAGTCCTGACTCTGACACATGGGCACAGATTAGAGAGGAAGGTGTGATTCACCTCTGCTGTGAAAGAGCTTTTTAACAACAGTGAAAGTGACAGGACTGAGGTCTGACAACACGGCCCGGTCAGGAAGTCAGACGGACCAATCGGATGACTGAAGATCCTTTGTGAATCGGGATTCTAGACACTGACTACATCATTCGGGATTCGATCGCTGATTTGGCCTTCCTTTCTCTGTGGGGAAATCAAACTGAAAAATGATTTCTGACTCCTTCCTCCCTCTGGCACCTCCCTCGTACTCCTCCTCACCGCTGCAGAGCCGCACATCCTCATTCCACGCGTGATACACCTCTCCTTTGACAGATTTCACATCATGTGAAAGAGCATAAAACAGAGAGTCGGCCTAAATGATTCATATCTTCTATCTCATCGACAGTTTGAACCTGCCTACGGAGATTTGACATGCGAGACATCAAGCATGCCCCCGGGTCACTGACAGATCCGCACTGTTGGCTCTGACGCGAGGGTGTCGGTTCTATTTCAACCCGCAGTGATTCCTGTCATGAGGAGATGGATCTGGCATCCAGTCATTATGCATTATGAAGCAGTGGATAAGAGAGACCCTCGCATGAAAGAGAGCTCAGGGAGAATGGAGAGAGAGAGAGAGAAACGGGGGGACAAGCTTCCCCCCGGCCCGTTGGTCTGTATTGTCTCGGGAGAGGGGGGGGTGGGACGGGGGTATCTCAGGGTGACCCCAGCAGAGCCCTCGGACTAATAACCACATTATGTCCTCACACCGTGCAAATGGCACCTTTTGTTACCCTGGTCTGGGAGTCCGAGCGGGTGAGAATAGGGTGTGTGAGGGACGGAGGGGGGACGGGGGGGGTTCAGGGTGAGCGAGTTGGGAGGATGTTGATGGAGGAGTTGAGGAGGGTGTCGAATGAAGGGAGTGTAGTAAAGACGGGGGGGCAACGGAGGAGGGCTGAAGGCTGGAAAAACATGTGGGGGTAGTTATGCATTGGGGAGAGTCACCAGAGTGAGGAGTGACTTTGTCATTCAAAGAAGGGAGAGAGTGAATACAGAGAGAGCCGGGCCAGAGGCTGCTGGCTCCTCTGAATGGCACCCAGAGAGGAGTTGGACTGCATCAGCATTGTTCTGCCTGGCTTTCTGCTTTCGAATACATTACCAAGCATCACAGAAGAGCTGCTGCTTTGGCTCAGAACCATAGTCTGTCGACAATAACACGGGTGAAGAAAAAGAGAGAGAGAGAAAGATGAGGGGTCTACACAACAGGTGTCATTGTGGTGAATACGGATGAAACGACAACGATTAGTGAGCTCAGGCTCAGATAAGGCTGAGGTTTTTTTTTAATACTTAACTCCCAGAGGGATCCTCAGAACAGACACCTGTAAGGTAGCTACCCCGGCCTGACCTCCAAGACCTCAGACACTGACGCAACAGGCAAGCACAGACTCAGACGGCGGCAAACAGACAGCTTAGTCTTATCACTTAGTTCTTCAGACTAGAGGAAGGGCAGGGTCATTGCAGAGAGGAGGGGATGGAAGGATGGCTGTCTCGAAAGAAGAGAGGAAGGGTCAAACTAAAGAAGGAAGTCCAGGTGAGCCCCAGCCCGGGGACCGTCACCTGACCTTCACCCTTCCTTCACCTTTCATCTTCCCCCCGTATTTCCAATCCTACATATCACTCCATATCACTCCTAACCTCCACCCTCTATATCCTGGTATTTGTCGAAGGGTTAATGGAGCTTCAGTGATGTCATGCAGCAGTAGCAAGCTCACCACATCCGCTACAACACAGCGGTTAGAGAGCTACTTAAAGGCCTTTACTTGGATGGAATCTTTTTTGGAAAGCGGAAGAGAAATTCTCCCCTTATCAGTGGTCTCCCCAGTTAGTATTAGGCAGACGATGGTGGAATTGAGTTGGATTGAATTTGACCTCATGGCCAAAGATCCTAGATTAGGGTTAGGGTTATCTACAATTTGTAGTCCCTGAGACACTTTCCACTATAAAACACTTGATTGTCTATCCGCCCTCACAATGCTACGTTGGCCTGGTCACAGTCCTTCATCTCTAGAAGAAAAACAACCACAACTCATACTAAGCAGCCAAACACCAACCTAACCATGGACGCATTTTCGCCGGGACATCAAAATGTCGTCGTTCTAATCTCATTAAATCAAATTAGACAAACAATTTGAATATTCCAAACATATGGTGATGTGGCTGGTGTCCATGGTGACGGAGGCGTGGTTTTGGATACAGTTCAGAGGGTTTCTCAAGCTTGAGAAAGTCTTCACACAGACGAGAGGAAAACTGATATCAGTCCTCCTCTCACACAACCCCTTTCTTCCGCGCCCTCTTTCCACCCCTTTTGATGGAAATGGAGAGAAGGGAGAGCAGTCCTCTTTTCCTCTTTTTTCCCTCTTTTCCCTTTCCCTTCTTTGTCCCCCAGCCTTTCTTTCAGTGCTCCGTCTCTCTCTTTCTTTCCCAGTCCGAGTGGTAATAGATTCCGCCCCCAGGCCATCCCACCTTGCGTGAGAAAAGCGCAGTCCGACACAAAAACAGAACTGTTCCCCTCTTCATAAATATTAATCAGTCAACACCCCTTCCCATTTAGGCTCTGAGACTTCTTCTAGACTGGAAACCAACTGGCAGCAACCCTCCTCCTCCTCCTCCTCCTCCTCCTCCTCCTCCTCCTCCTCCTCCTCCTCCTCCTCCTCCTCCTCCTCCTCCTCCGTGTGTATGTGTGGGTGTGTGTCCAGAGTGAGTCGGACCCTGGGAACAGTCCAAATAGAGGCTGCAGTCAGACCTTGCACCAGGACCTGACCCCTTCTGGCCCAAAGATCAAAGGTCACAGGCCAGATACTTTGACTCAATTGTGCTGCTTTTTCGAAAGAACTCTCTTTTTCTCTGTCTCTCTTCTTTCTCACCACCACTCAGCCTTCGCTTTTTTTTCCAAACTTTAACATCATTCGTTTTCTAAATTTGACTTTTAAAGTTCTTGTGCAGCCAATAAGATAACAATGACAAAATAAATAGTACATTTCTAAAGATGGAGTAAGATAGCTTCCTTGTTTTTGTTTAAAGGAAAATACCCACCATGTCCCCGATTAAGTTTTGTTCCCCGCTAAACAGCCCATCGGGTTATTGTCTGATTTGATTGTCTCTGCTCCTTCAGATAACTTTCTAACCTAATCTCTAGACCACCCTGATGCCGTGGCGACGGGACATCTAGGCGCTTACATCCCATAATAACACACACACATAACGACCTGATACACACGCCTCTCCAGCCTGTTAAATCCCACATGCACACACACACACACGACACATGGCCATGCAGCCACACACGTGTGCACACATGGAGAGGCAGAGAGAGAGCGAGCGAGATGAGAGAGAGGAGAGAGAGAGAGAGAGAGAGAGAGAGAGAGAGAGAGAGAGAGAGCTAGAGAGAGAGCGAGAGAGAGAGAGAGAGAGAGAGAGAGCTAGAGAGCTAGAGACTGGATGTGTTGATGTAGGTGTGTGTGCTTCTCTCTTTACAGTAATTTGGACTCATTATGAACTAGGCATACTAATGCTCTACAGCTCAACCAGCAGCAGTGTGTCTCTTCTGTGTTGCAGTCAGTGCAGGGAGAGCAGAGATGGCGGTTGAAGCCGGACAGTACAGATGAACTGATGTCAGTTTCTTTCTCTCCTATTCTCCTCTCCTCAACCCACAGACTGGTGCCTTGGCCCTGAGATAATTGAGAAGAGAAACATGCAGACCCGAAAGAAAGGGCCTTGAGAGAAGGGAGGGAAAAGAAAAGTGATTTGTAGAGAGAGAGGTCGATGCACTGCTGCTTTGAAGTCCTATGAATCAGTACTGTGTGTGTGTTGGGGAGAAAATGTGTGTATGTGTTTGTGTGTAAATCCCACAAGCTTTGTGGGTGAAAGCTTGAGAACTTTAAAGGGGGAACAATCGTGAGAGAGAGAGAGATGTAGAGAGAGCAAGAGAGATGTCGAGAGATGTTGAGAAAGAAAGAGAGATGGAGAGAGAGACAAGGTATAAGGGGAAGGCTGATTGACAGGCTAAGAGAAGGAGAGAGAGAGAGAAAAAGAGAGAGAGAGAAAGAGAGCCCTCAGTGGAGCCCTTCTGACTGACTCTTCTGAAACCTGCACCATTCCTCACATTCTCTGTGTACTTCTCATCTCTCCATCTCAATCCTCTCTCTCCTGTCCTCTTCTACTCCTTTCATCCTCCTCGGAGCTAATGCAGCATGATTACTCACTGACTCAATCAACAATTCAACAATGCTGACAGAGAATGGCCAATTACAGAGCTACGGCCCTCCCTTTCACCCCTCCCCCCCACCCCCCACCCCCTGCCCTCCTGCCTCCATACCTTTTGTTTTTCTCCCCCACACCCACTCCTTCCTTCCTCTACTACCTCCCTCTCCTCTCTCGCCCTCCAAGCTCCCATACCTCCCGCTTCTCCTTGTTCTGTTTGCCCTCCTGTCCCCCCTGCCTAACCCCCACCTTCCCCTCCCCTGCTCCCCCCCCCTCCTCCATCTGACCCAGGGGGAGACGGGTTGGCGTCAGGCATTCCTCCCGCTCCTCAAAAGGCCAAGTATATCAAGACTCCATTAGCACGCCAGCACACCAGCCTCAGGAAGCCTCTCCCCCCCGACCGTGGAGAGCCAGGGGTCTGGATGGGACTGTGGGGGTCTTTGTGCCCCGGCCTGATACTCAATCTAGGGATTGACTGCCGCTGATATGTAACTTCATCAGCCAGTGCTGCTCCCTGCACTCAGTGAAGCGGTGATGGCTGTGGGGATGGGGTGGGGTCGAAAACGAGACGCTCTCAGGTTCTGCAGCGTGTGCTTCTTGAGGTGTGGCGACGGTGGGACGAATGCGGTGGGGCTCCGGTCTGCCCGCGTCACGTCAGAGAGAGACGCTCCTGCTGGCTACAGAGCTGACTACAGGCTGACACTGCAGGGAACGGTAGCCAGCGGGGCTCCAGCTGAATCACGCTCGCTTAACAGTGACTAATGGAAACACTCGGTCTCCGCTGGAGAAAGTACACCGCAGCGAAGGCCCGACCGCTTCTAAACCTGAGTGTGTACATGCCTGTACACCCCCTCATTACCAGAACAACGGGAGGAGCTGCAGGAGGGAAGGTTGGGTTCGACCCTGCCTCCGCCCCTGTCCCCAGAAAGGCTCCTGTATGACTGGTGCAGGGGTGGGAGGAGGGGAGGGGGGGGGTAGACAGTCTCTCTGGGCTCAGATAGGATCTGACAGGCTGCTGGAGACAGAGAGTGTGTTAAGATTGTGATAATCTAGTGTGTGACTGAGCAGTGACAGACAAGGGAACTGAGGAGAAGGGAAGCTGTGTGTTAGACCATTTTGAAGATTTCAGATTTTCACATGCCAATTTTCTTTCCTTTTTTATCTGCCACATGGTTTTAAATGGTGCAAATGAGTAATGTGGAAGGGTTTTAAAGAACTTTGTCTATGTTAGAGTCTGGCTCTATATCTCTTAAAGACTCTCTTTCTCTCCCTATTTCTCCTGCCAAATACACACTCAAACACTCATAATTAAGCACATTCCTTTCATACACGCTCCCTGGCTGCCTGTCATCTGGCTCCCCATGTTAGGATATGATGTTGCCAGATTGGCACATCCCTCCGTTGGTGATGGCTTCACTTTAACTTTATGACCAGCGTAAACAGACCAAACCGCTGTTGAGTCAGTTTCAGATGTGGAACTCGACGAGCTGCAACTCCGCCTGCATCTTCCTCCCAGAGCCCTGTCGAGAAATGCAGCTCACTCTCCAACGGTGGCCATTGTTGCAAAACTAGAAACAGCAGGATAGAGAGAGAAATAAAGCAGGAATCTTTTAATCTCTTGTTCAAGTAAAGAGGGATTAGGAAGCCCCCTCCCTGTAGACCCAGCGGGACCCCCAGCCCGACCTCTCCCTCCCCCCTAACGCCCTCCCTCCCCCCTCACTCCCCCAGCAACCCCTCCCCCACCTGACCCTCCTTTTGCCACCTAGCGCTTCTCTGCCTTTTGGCTAAGATCACGTCCTCTCCTTCCACCCTGCCCTGCCCTGCCCTCTCTCCCTCCCCCGACAGGACGCAGGGCCCTTGTGTCCCCCAGCAGAGCCCTGTGGGTGCGGGGGGAGGGGGGGAAGGGGGGCACTTTGGGGCAGATCTCCTCCCAAAGGGTCTCCATGCAGAACCCCCATGCCTATTGTCCCCTGTATTAACTCCCCCTGCATGTGAAAGAGACCCCCTCTCAGCCCGCTTCTAAGGAACCGCTGCCCTCCATCGCCCACTTCAGAGTCATCGCTTCATTCACACTCCACCTCACCCATAGTAACCCACCGTTACCCGAGGCCGGGGCTGGCCATGAGGCCGGGCCACCTGCGTGCATCCCCCACCGGCTGCCATTGTGGAGGTGGAATGAGTCCTGACATCATTTATGAGAGAATGAGGTTAGAAGAGTGTTCTAAAAATACACCCGTTTTTTGAGATATGGCTTTGAGTAATCTACAATAGCCCGCAATGTAGAGTTAACAAAACCAGATGGAAAGGAAATGTTGTCAAACACATGCACACACACACACACATGCACACACACACATGCACACACACACGTATCATTTGACTGTACCTGCAGTACTGTACGGCTTCCTCTCCTGCTTTTTCTAACTCTAAACCTTTAATTAAATATCAAATATGTCTCTGAAGGCATGCACCAAAGATTTAGCCCTGCTTTATTTATTTATTTAGCTGCTTAATGAAATTCAGACGTGAGAGTAAGCTTGAGAGAGAGAGAGGGAGAGAGAGAGAGAGAGAGAGAGAGAGAGGGGGGAGGCAGAGAGAGAGCGGGAGAGAGAAAGAGCAAGAGAGAAAGAGGGTGGGGAAACAAGAAAAAGAGAGAGATTCTGAGTTGGAAGATGGGGGAGAGGCTGTGTCAGAGGCTGTCTGAGGGAGTTTCTGCTTGAAGTCTGAGGCCAGCCTCAGCACCAGAACGTGCGCCGAGGGCAGGCTGTGGTTGGATGTTTTCACACCCCTGGAACATTGAAACTCACAGCTTGATTAGTTGCGTGCTCCTCAGTCTCTCAGAGTCAATTCCTCAGACCAAGCAGAGCCCTTAGTTAGTGTCAGAGCCTGATCAGAGCACTTGAAAGACATTCCTAGGAATTCAATCTAAAGCTCATGCATTGTGTGCATATGTGTGTGTGTGGGGGTTTGTGCACATGTTTAAATGCACGTACGATTGCAATGTGTGTCACGGAGGACTAATAATGGTTCCATTCAGGCCTTATATACGATATTCCACATATTTCCAATACTTACTTGCATTGTTCGTTGTACTTTTCCTCTTAAGTATGTTCTCTATCTAGCCACTTTGCCTCCCCTACTTCACTTGAGATGATTAAAGGGAATTTGAACCAACCTCTCCTTTAATACCCCTGCTTAGGAATCCTTAAAGCTTTGCCCTGCACACACACACATGCCTTTGAGCATATTAACGGAACAATATCAAGTTTTCATTACTCTCAAAGTCAATCTAATCCCTCATGCACACAGTCTTTTATGAACCCTCTAGATTACAGACAAACACCCGATAATCAGATTAGCACTCCCACAGCTAACATACCGGCTGGGGTGAGGTGGTTTTGGGGGTTGTTTGGTCAACAGAGCTACTGTGGGCCATTGACCCACTGACTGGTTTGGTGATATATAAAGTTCAATTTTAATATTTCTTAGAAGGTCAAACGTTAATATTTGTCACAGTCTCAAACCACGCTTGGTAAGATGTACAGGGCTTTTTTTATAATCGTCCGTAGATGCATGGGGGCCATTTAGACTTGCGTCAAACTAGTTCCACTCTTTTCGGAAATGAGTGGAGCAAACCCAGAAGTGTGGCATGGGCTGGTGTTAAGAGGAGGACCTGGTCACATGGTGAGGGATCTGGCCAGCTGAGGGGAGGACATGAAGAACATGGGTCAGGGGAGGCCTGAAGAGGAGGAGAGTAAGAAAGAAAGAGGAGTATGACAGAATCCGTTGTCTGAGTACTTCATGGTAGTGTCCGATAAGGGAGATTTCCCCTTTATAATTCAGTTGAGCCGTGATATCGTGCATCTTGCATGTTGACGTCTTTATGTGTCGGTTCTCAAGCTTTTGTGCCAACAAGATGTAAAGAAGTGCCCTATGAAGTCATGAGCCATTCCAGACTTAAGACCACAGACATCAGCCATGTCTCTTCCCTTAACTCAAACTAGAAACGTCATACTAGATGGACAGTGTCTGAGTCTTTACTGAGAGGGGAGGTTGTAGAGACCCATGTTTGCTTACCATTATCTACAGTACCTTTTATACTCACCATTATTTACAGTACCTTTTATACTTATCATTATCTAAAGTACCTTTTATACTTATCATTATCTACAGCACCTTTTATACTTACCATTATCTACAGCACCTTTTATACTTATCATTATCTACAGCACCTTTTATACTTATCATTATCTACAGCACCTTTTATACTTATCATTATCTACAGTACCTTTTATACTTACCATTATCTACAGTATCTTTATACTTACCATTATCTATAGTATCTTTATACTTACCATTATCTACAGCACCTTTTATACTCATTATCTACAGTATCATTATGACCTCTGTGATGGCCCAGCAGGGCTGGAGTGCTTTAACCAGCCTAACACATTCATCTCCTTCCACAGGACGCTACCGCTGAGAACAGACCAAGAGCTTTATGGCCCAGTCATAAATACCTCCTCAGTGGTCATAATGGCCCTGTGTGTGTGTGTATGTGTGTGTGTGTGTGTGTTGTATGTGAAGTGAATATAGTGATGTCATCCTCCACACTGCCAACATCCTTCCCCTATCCGCCCCCATGGTGCACTTGCAAAAGGCGTCAGCACTTCACAAATCACATTTCAGCTGTTCACCATTGGCAGATCAATATTTAACTATTTTACATTGCCAAGTTACCAGTAACTACTTGAGTGAATGTTATGTTCAACAGTTTTACAACTTTTCCACAGTTATCCGTTGCTTGATGTTTTCTTGTTTGTCCTCTCCTGTGTTTGCAGGGCAGCCCTGTGTGGTCTCTGTATCTTGTTGGTCCTGTGCACCTCAGTGTTGACCTATCTCTGTTTATCTCCTGTCTCCCACACAGCTGTAGCTGGCATCTGCTCACCCCCCCAGTCCTTCCAAGTCTCTGTGTCCCACCGAGAGGCTAGTTAGGGGGGGGTAGAGGAGGAGGGGACCCCCTTGGAACCCCTGGAGCTCCTGGAATTGAAATCTCCCTTGGAGGCTGATGCTAATGTGTGCTGAGGGGTGAGGGGGAGGGTCCTGGTGTCATGTGAGAGAGGGGGATAAGGGTTTGGTGGGAGACGGCCGATAGGTGTTGCGTGACCGCGGGGGAGATTAGGGGAGGAGCTCTGTTGGGTGTTGAATGGGGCTGAGGGGCTTTTGGTGTTACCATGGGGGTGGGGCTCTGTTTCTGATGGGGGAAATCTTCAGTCCCTCAGTCTACCCCCCCATCCCCCCGCCGCCCCCTCCACCTCTCTCCATGCCAGACCCATCTGCTTTGGAATGGAAGGGGAGAGGGGTAGAGTGTGAAACACAAACAGCAGCCACACCAAAAACATCAGAGGAATGAAGCCTGTTTCCTTCCCTCCTTCTTCTCCGCTTACGCTTCTCTCCTGATCCACCTCGGCACACACCGGGGGAAGCTCAGCCATGTTGTGCTTCGACACATAACAGGTGCTTTTGGATCTCTCTCTCTCTCTCCCTCCCCCTCTCTCCCCCCTCTTTCTCCCCCTCTCTCCCCCTCTCTCCCCCCCCTCTCTCCCCTCTCTCCCTCACCCAGTGTCCATTAGGATGCATTTGGACACAACAAAGGAGACATCTCCCTCTCTTTGAGTCCATTGGGCCCTGCAGTCTCCCTCCCAGTAGAGCCTTGTAGTTGACATGCTAATTAGCCAGAAGTAATTGAGGAGCCGCATCACAAAGAGAGCCCTCCTCATTCATGTTACCACAGAGATAATGTTTACAATGGGACTGGAATGACAGTGATTTATTTTTACTCAACCAGTCCCCAGATGAAGAAACACCTCTAACCTCTCCTTTTGTCAACCGGTACCACCATTTAGATTTTCTACCAACCAACTATCTTTATGTAAAATAGGTGACAGTTGTCACAATGCAGTGGCAGTCATTGCAAAACGACCATGCAAAACTTGGCATGAGCCTCTTATAAAGCTTTAAAAAAAAATCTCCTCAGTGAGATTATTTTTGTTATCTCTATTTCACCCTTTCGTTGAAGATTTCTATGTGAAGATTTCTATGTCATATCCACCCCCCTCTTCCCCCTAGTTCTCATTCTCTAATCACAGACCATATCTTTGCTTTGTAGTTTTGTGTTCCCCCGAGTCTGAGCGTGGTTGAGTCGTCGTGGGGCAGCTTCCAGAGAAGGCCACTGACCCACTGACTGGAGAGGTCTACCCTGACGCCGCTCAGCACACTGCATTGGTGTGAAATGGACTGTGGCAGTGAGAAAAGAACACAGGAGAGGGAAGAGAGACAGAAGGGGGGAGGGGGGGGCAGAGAGACACTGTGAGAGAGGAAGAGAGAGGAAGAGAGAGGAAGAGAGAGGAAGAGAGAGCCACAGAGAGCGGGGGGAGTGCGAAGCCATTTGTCTCATGTGGTTAATTGGTATTTAGGCTGCGAGGGACGGAGGGAGGACGGTGTCGGAGGGAGGGAAGGGGGGGAGGGGCCCGGGGTGGAGGGGCTGAGGGCGCCCCCTGTGGTTGGGGTCAGCCCTGCTGCTGTGCGTGTCTTCCCCTCGCCACAGGGAGAGGGCAGAGACCGGCCTGGAGACATATGGTCACCACCAACTCTCTCTCCCTCTCCCTGTGATTTATCATCTAAAACCTCTGTCTGTGTCCCTGCCCCACTGATCAGCACCACGGGGCCAAGTTCAGCCCTGACTCCGGCCCCGGCCCCAGTCTGGGGCCCCCCACAGGCCTCGGGCCTTTATACTAATCAACTCCTCTGAGAACGGGTGAGAACCAGAGGGCTAGCTATCACTAGCCTGATAATGGTAATATGCTGATGATATCAGCCGGTGTTATCAGGAAGCAGATGGCTATCTGCAGTCCGACTCTGCTCCAACGGTAAAACAATGGAGATTGGCGTATTACTGTTGACATAGTCTGTTAACCTGGAGGCCGCAGTTGCATGCCAGAATCAATGTGCCGCATATCCAAACAGCCGTAGTAGATGTCACATGGAGTCGCTTGCTTACATAGGAAAACAGACCGTTTCACAAGAGAGCTCTATCTGTGACTGGGCCCTGGGAAGTTCAGGAAATAGAGTGCCCCCTAAAGGTCAGTGACAGAAGTGCACCCCTGTGGGTGGCCAACTGGATTATAACCTCCTTGGTGTGTTCTATCAAAATACAGTTGAGATTGGTGATCAACACTCCATGATAACGTTACTTTCACAATCAACACTAATGTAAAAGACGGCAAGTCTGTACTGTGTAAATGTTGTAAGGGTGGAAACAGGTCTGATACAACTTTCGAAATTAAAAACAATGATTGCTCTGGTGTTATTATTGGGTAGTGGCTATTAATTGTCCTTTGTATGTACCGTCTAAAAAATGTGAGAGAAAGAACTGAGGTATAAGTGAAGAATCTGACGCCAGAATGGCATTTGTTTGTTATTTAGTTTGAGGAGATTAAAGCAGGGAGCCCGAAACAATAGGCTACCTCAGCAAGTGACAAGAGACACGATTACAGACACATTAATTCAATACAGACTGATTTGCATGATTCATTGAAGGTATTTGAACAAACGTAATTGTGCTCAGTGGGCGTTATTTCTCTGTCCGTTTCTCAGACAGGGGTTATCGGCTGTGGCTGCTGTGGATTTCTCTGAAGTTGCTCCTATGTGTGAATCAACCTAATCAGGTTGAAGATGCACACACACACAGACACACACATACACATACACACACACAGACATACCCATGCACACACACACAGACACACACTCAGACACACACACAGACACACCCATGTACACACACAAACAGGAGCAGACACACGCGCGCAGATAGCTGAATGTCGTTGGATTCTGTCTTTAAACAACACTATCTACTTTTGGTCCTTGATGTAGGCTGGCTGTCACAGTCCCAGAGCAATCTGCACCTCAGAGCTCAGCAGAATAATTATGGGATGGAGCCGTCCTTCTGGTGATCTGTATCATTCTCTCATCAGCCAAGGCACAGATGAGTACATAGAAATTATGTATTCATATTTTCCGGGGTTTTTTTTCTTCTTAATTTAAGGACAGGACAGATTTTCCCATCTCTATGCAAATGAGTGTGTAAATAGCTTGATTGGATTCAGATGTGTGTGTGTGTGTGTGTGTCGGAGAGAGAGGGAGAGATAGAAAAGAGTTAGGGAAGGGGGATGGTGTAGGCAGGGAATAGACTGGCCCCCTGCTGTGATAATAATACAGCACAGGTGTCATGTGACCAACTGGTGGGGCACTTCTGTGGTTCTGCAGCATCCCTCCATCCCCCCACATCCTGCCCCTGACAGACTCCCCCCTCTGCATACTGACAGGAAGATGACAGAGGTCTGTCAAGCGGCCCTGGGTCAGACACTGTGTGGCTGTGTGAATGGTCTAAGACAGCACTGTTTTCATCAGAGCGAGCCAGCGTTATCTGCATGTGAGAGTTAATGCTGGAGGGGGAGGCCTGTCACAATGTGTGTATGTGTGTGAGTGTGTGTGTGTGAGAGAGAGAGAGAGAGAGAGAGAGAGAGAGAGAGAGAGAGAGAGAGAGAGAGAGAGAGAGAGAGAGAGAGATCGAGAGAGCGAGAGCATCTAGAGAGCTCAGCTCGATCTCTCTCTCGCTACGAGCTACGCTCTCTCGATCGCGAGCTCTCTCTCTCTCTCTCATCTCTCGCTCATGCGAGTCTCTCGAGTCAGATCTCTCTCACACGAGAAATAGGGAGAGAGAAAGCTATTGTATGTACATGTGTCATGTTACTCTCCCTCAGATTAATTAGGAGTGTGTGTGTGTGTGTGTGTGTCTGGTTCATCTCGGTAGTTTTAATGTGCAAGGCAACTGTGACAGTCCCTGCCTGAGTCATAACACACACTTCAAAGCGTGTCAGACTTAAACACGCCGCTCCCTCTGTCAGTCTCTCCCTTAAACTGAAGAACAATCTGGTGAGAAATATCATATCACAACACCATCAGACCACTGAAAAAAGTCTATTTTTTTCCCCCTTCTGCTCTGAAGTCTGAGATTGTTTTTACTGTCACCCGGGTAACCTGCCAGAGAGAAGTAGGAAGTGAACGCCAGGAAACCTTCTGAAGCACAGACAGTTCCACCCAGATTCACTTAGTGAAAGAAGGTATCTACAGTCTGTGGGACTACAGAAAGAGAGAGAGAGAGAGCGTGGATATAGAGAGAGAGAGAGACATCCTGTACACTTCCATAAAGAATCCTCTGTGGAAGAGCTCAGAGTTCTGTTTTTTTATGACTCATTACATGGTACATTCTGTAACTGTACCCAGGAGTCCCCTAAACACTTTTAATTCAGGGTTTCATCATGTGAGACAAGGATTCAGGACTTGCTGTTCTAAGGTATTTCACCCAGTGGCCATGAGCAATGAGTCCTTCCCTTGTAATGCATGTCAGTAAGCTGCCACCAACCTCAGGCCAGGGTTCTCATGTCTCTGAGCCTGCTCCCTCTTTCCATCCTCTCCGCCACCTGCAATGCCTGATGGGAAGGAACACTGGGACTGACAAGCACTTCCTGACTTCCTACAGCCACCCTGAGGGTGAGAGAGAGAGGAATGTGGAGCCCAGTGTGTATGTGAGTGAGTTCTCAGCTTCCAGACTGTGAGATGGGATGGACTGCACCTGCTGTGTGTGTGTGTGTTTGTGTGTGTGTGTGTGTGTGTGTGTGAGACTCGCTGCCCAAATTGTCCTCTCACTGCCAAAGCTCCCCTCTTGTCCTGACACCCTCCCCAAGCTCGGAGCTGAGCGGTCAGTCTCCACCGCTGGTGTTTTTCTGCTGTGTGTGTGTGGGTGTACGTGCGTGCATGTGTGTGTGTCTGATGTGTGTGTGTGAAGGGCTTATCACACCTCCTTTTGCTACAAGGGGTTGTTTATCTTCCCTCGGACCGTCACATCCTCTCTGCTGTGCCAGACCAGCTGGCCTCAACACACACACACACACACACACACACACACACAGACAGACACACAGACACACACACACACACACACACAGACACACGCAAGCACACACACACACACACACACAGACACACACACGCACACACACACACGCAAGCACACACACACAGACACACACACGTACTCCCACACACACATAAAAACAGCATGAAAACACACAATCTAAACGTTTTTAGTTCATGGTTGTCAAGTAGGAGTAAGTGTAGCTGTTTGGACAGATCAAGGACCAGGTTGCATAAATGGTTGATTCAACAGAGGGTTACGCAACCTTAGGCTGGATCCGGGCCGCCAATGGAAGCAGCAGTGGAAGTGGAAGGAGAACTGAGGTGAGACGTTCACAGGGATGCATACTTTCATCTCCTAGGAAGAGGCGTTCACACTGTTTAGCAGTCATAAATCATCCGTGATGCCGTTTAGAACTGGGAGACGACTGCGATGCCCTTATAAGGGCATTGTGTATATGAGCTATGGGCAGGGGACACAGAGACTCAGACTGAATTTCACAGATGTATAACATAAGTTAGGTGTCCCAGAACATGCATGTGTCCAAGCTTTCAACACTCAATTAGTCTACACATTCCAAATGAAACTGTAACACTGCTGTGGGGAGTTTGTACATGTTTACTGTGTGCGTGTACATGTACAGTAACTTGACTATCTTAAATAAACGGTGAGCCATGGCTTTGTGTGTTTGTCTGTCATGATGTTCGTGTGTGTATCGGCGTGTTTCGTATTTGTAGAGGAAACCTTGTGATCTCTAACAGATCTGGCTGCGAACCAGAGTCATTAAGTAATTAGGCCACCCACTGACACAGACACACACACACATACACACAAGCATTCATGCACACACATATACACACGCACTAGTCATGGGGACATGGTAGCTTTTGTGGACGGACGTTCAATGGAATTAAAAAGAGACCGATGACGTACTGGTCGTTTCTGTAGCCTGAGAGCACAACACAGTCCAGCACTGTTTACACCGCCTGTTTACACTGCCTGTTCACACACCAGCACATCAAAGGCAGGGCCACAGGTCATCCACATAGAGTGTCTGTTCTCAGATTAATAACTTGATTCTACAGAGAGGAATAAGAGCCAAACCCTCAAGGGTCTTGGCAGGTTAGATAAAAAAGAATCACCAAAGCACACACCCAAATATGGTCGTGTTGAGATGGTTCATCTTTTCGCAAGATGTTTCTCCTTTTCCGTATTTCAACCGATAAAAAAGGATTCGAAGGGTGAAGACCCGAGCGGAAGAACCGAGGCCGCCACAAACCAGAGAGTTCTGGAACACAGACAACACGCACCAGAGGAAACAAAATAAAAGCATTCTTAGAAATGCAGTAGAACTATCCATGTTCCCTGCCCTCCAGCCCACTTCCTCAGAGAGTGGAGGAAACAGGAGAGAGGACGGGGGGGGGGAAAGGGAGGGAACGCCATGGAAAGTGCGGGAGAAAGAACAAACGGACCAGAAATAGAGTGTGACAGAGAGCAGGGTTGGTACTAATTAGTGTAAATCAGAGAGAATCAGGAGTAGGGGTGAAGAAAGGTCAGGCCGCTTCTACACACGCCTGGCTGCTTTCCATTGAAAACCACTCATTTGTGTGTGTGTGCGTGCGTCTATGTGTGTCTGTGTATGTGTGTGTGTCTGTGTGTGTGTGTCTGTGTGTGTCTGTGTGCGTGCGCTGGGTAAGAACCCTTTCCATCCC
The DNA here is from genome assembly GCA_903064625.1 of Mallotus villosus. NCBI lineage: Eukaryota > Metazoa > Chordata > Actinopteri > Osmeriformes > Salangidae > Mallotus > Mallotus villosus. Next base: position 53,114 of record CAEFZP010001086.1, read on the forward strand.
CCTTGAGATTCACACATTCCAAGGTGGTCAGACAAGCCTGTTGCTCTCCTCTCATTTGGATGATCTCCAGAAACCTAGACTAAACTGGTGGATCAGTGGTCTCTCTCTCTCTTCTTCTTCTTCTCTCACTCTCTGACCCAATTCATCTAGCCGTCTTGCTTCTCACTGGTGCTAACTCGCTTGCTCGCTGGCTTGTTCAGTGTGTCTCTCTCTCTGTCTCTGTGTGTGCGTCTCTGTGTGTGGGTCTTGGTGTGTGTCTCTGTGTGTGTGTGTATGTGTCTCTGTGTGTGTGTGTTCCTCAGGGGCCACGGAGAGACGTTGTGTTGCGTGCCTCGTTCTCTTTTAACACACCCGTCTCCCTGGAGAAAGCTGCCTCCCACCTGCTCGTTTAGCCGCTCGCGAGGAAGATGTTTGTAAATAACAGCGTCTCCGTTGCCTGCATGCACCGTTTCAAAGAACGGCAGTTTTTCTGTTCTTTGAAATGGGAATAAATCCTACCTCTGCATTACAGATGCTGGGGTATATGAACCTGGCAACTACATTATGTATGAGAACTGGAATAGTTTTTTTTGGTGTGTAATGTCAGATTATGTCAGTAACAGTCGCAGTGGGGGGCGGGTTACAAATAAGAGAGAGAGAGAGAGCGAGAGAGAGAGAGAGAGAGAGAGAGAGAGAGAGAGAGAGGAACGGAGAGATTTCAAGAGAGACAAAAACGTGCACACACATACAGGGAAGAGAGAAAGAGAGAGAAAGAGAGAGAGAGAGACAGCCAGTCAGGGGAGGTGTGTTGTCATGCAGACACCCACACTGCTCAGCGTGTGTGTAATGAGCTCTCATTAGAGCCCTGCTCGTCTCGCTGTCGTCGCCTCGTTAGCATAATTATGCCCGGGCTCACCTTGCCAGCGCTGAAGAGGCCCGGCCCCGCACCAGCCTGCCACCGTTAACTACACCACTCCATTCATCCCTGAGCTCACACTCTCCCCTCGCTCCCCTGTCATCTTTTCTCCTTCTCTTCACTCCCTCTCTCCCCCCTCTCCCCCACTCCCTCTCTCCCCCTCTCCCCCTCTCTCTCCCTCTCTCCCTCTCATCCCCCTCCCCCTCTCTCCCTCTCCCCCCTCTCCCCCTCTCTCCCTCTCTCCCCCTCTCCCCCCCACACCCCCTCTCTCCCCCTCTCTCCCTCTCCCCCTCTCATCCTCTCTCCTCCTCTCCCCCTCTCATCCTCTCCCCTCTCTCCCCCTCTCCCTCTCTCCCTCTCATCCCTCTCCTCCCTCTCCTCCTCTCTCTCCCTCTCCTCCTCTCTCCCTCTCTCATCCTCTTTCCCTCTCTCATCCTCTCCCCCTCTCTCTGTTCATCTCGGCCTGCGCGTCGCGCTCCCTCAACCTTTGTCGTGTTTGTCTCGCTCCCTCGTCTCTTCCCTCCCTCCCACGCTTCCCTGTTCTTTCCCCCCTCTTTCTCCCTCACCTTGTTTTGATTATTGATTTCACTTCATCCCCCTTCTCTGGACTCTTTCTCTCTCTTCATCGTTATTTCTTTCCTCTGACTGTGAAGCTCCAGACAGCATCGGGGCAGGAACAGGGAGAACAGGGAGCCGGGAGCTGGAGCCCGGGCTGGTAATGATGTTTCAGTTCGATTCAGCGGACCAGGTTTGGAGGAAGGATATCAGGGCTGTTCTACTGCATGGACTGGGTTATTATGGGATATAAACTGTCACCAGGCACCATCTTACTGTCTTCTCAGCTGCTTGGTCATAATGAGGTCATAGCAGTCTAAAAATAATACCTCGATTTTGAATCATTGCTTTAGGGCAATCGGCTTCAGGTATAGAGTGTGACATGAATATATTTGGCTGTTACTTAGAGTGAACCGAATGGCTCACATTTCTTAGTCTGCCTCAAGGTGAAGTCAATGTCTTTGCATGCCGTAAATCCAAATGTGTTCAAGCTGCTTCGCCTCAGCCTGAAGCCCAGACCCTCTCCATCAATAGTCAACGCACCGCCGCCAAACTGTTGTAGCTGTGTAAGGGGAGGACGTCTGCGTTTGGTCATCCTCTTCACGGCTGTGACACTGCTTGTTCTCCCCCAGCAGAATGGAGGAGCCTGTCTCCGGAGCCTCTCAATATGGGCTCTGCTCCACTCTACAGCTGGGGAACACAGCTGAACACAGCTTTGATCTCTGGAAAGCAGCTCCACATTTGCAAACCCAAAATAAACGGGATCCGAGAACACGAGCAGTTGTTGGCAGGGTGGAAGACGCCAGGGCCCATGAGCCTCTGGTCTGTGCCAGTCTCTGTCTCGCTTCTCTCTCTCTCTCTTATACTCTCACACTATTGCTTCCTCTCTCGCTCCTTTCTCTTCCTCTCTCTCACTCTCTCTGTCTCTCTCTCTCCTTTCTTTACTCCTGTCTCTCTCAGGGCAGGGCATTAATATTTAAAGAGCACATACTGTACATGTAGAAGTATCTATAACTTAGTCCTGAGTAATTTTCACACATGAGCAGCCATGATATAGCCTCAGTTATGAAGATACAGCTCTGCCTCAATAGCATGACTGATTCGGGTGCAAATAAAGGATTACTTAGTGTGTCACTGAGATCAAACATGTCCTATCCCAAGGTCACTGTTCTCTTCCTGCTGTCAGGAAAGCTACAGTCACTCCAGCAGACGCAGGCTCCTCTGACTCTCCATGAGTTTCTGACTGTGTGTGTGCATGTGTGTGTGTGTGTGTGTGCATGTGTGTGTGTGCGTGTGTGTGTGTGTGTGTTTGTGTGTATGTGTTTGCCTGTGTGAGTGTGTTTCTTGCTCCGGGTTTCCTCTCACATCTCTCCTCACTAGCATTCATCTCTGTCTCTTTATCCCTCTTTCCTGCCTGCTGTCTCCCTAGAACCGTCACCCCCCCCCCACCCACCCCCCACCCCCCCTCCCAGAGGACTCACCACTCGGAGTCCGCGCCGTCCCATCTGGTAACAGCCAGCAGGGGGGCGGGAGGAAGGACGGGAGGATGGAAGGGAGGTAGGGAGGAGGAGTGAAGGAGGGAAAGGGAGGAGGGTAGGACAAGGTCAAAAGAGAGTGAGAGATGGAGATAGAGCAGATCAGACCTTGACATGGGTTGCCCTGGATGGCTGTCTGCCTCCACCATGCTGCAGTCATCATTCGCTGCCTGTGATCCCCCACCTCCATCATTAACATATCAGAGTGACAGTCACAATGACAAGTCCTCTGTCATGTCACACACCTGTCCTCTGGACACACTCGACATCCTGTCTGCACTATTAACATACTGTACGTTATTCAGGCGGTGAATGTTGGTGTCCTGTTTGACTCTAATATGAATAGCATGCCACCTTGCCTGTCAAATTAACATTTCTGTCAGTGTCTTTTTCCTCTTATCTGTCTGTCTGTCTGTCTGTCTGTCTGTCTGTCTGTCTGTCTGTCTGTCTGTCTGTCTGTCTGTCTGTCTGTCTGTCTGTCTGTCTGTCTGTCTGTCTGTTTGTCTGTCTGTCTGTCTGTCTGTCTGTCTGTCTGTCTGTCTGTCTGCCTATCTGTCTGTCTGCCTGTGTCTGTGTGCTTTTCTATCTGCTTGTCTGGCCATTCTGCTTGTCTGTCTATCTCACCAGGGGGTCCCTGTAATTAAATCTACGGATGAAAAAGCAACGAAAAAAAAGGATTCCTATTAATCCAATTCAAATGGAGTTTTTTTTTATTATCCAAAACTCTCCCCTTCTCTACTCCTCCCCCTCTCCCCCTCTCCCCCCTCTCCCCCCCTCCCCCCCTCCCCCTCTCCCCCTCTCCCCCCCTCACTCATTCATCTTCTCTGGGCTTATTTCCCCCCTCTTTTTCTCTGCCACCATCTCTCCTTTCTGTCTATCACAGGTTGGGCAGCACTAAGCAAAGCAGGCTGAGGGGCTTTGATGACTACACAATGCCCAAAACACACACATACAAACCAGCACACACACACACACACACACACACACACACACACACACACACACACACACACACACACACACACACACACACACACATAGATCAGCACACAAAGAATGGCCATCTGGCTTGGTTGCTTTTCGTGTTGAAATGTAGAAACACAGAGCCTAAAATACAGCACACTGAACCAATGGATTGGGTTGAATCTCTCAGAAACAACCGAATCTAGATAGGCCAATGATGGAGGGACCAGGTTTTGGGGTCTACAACAGGAGGGTTGTCTGTGAGTCAGGAGAGGCGGGTGGGAGTGAAGAAGAAGAAAGATGCTGAGCTGTTTCATAACTCTATGTGGTCAGACGCTCAGCAGGCCTGACAGTGAATTTGATTTAGAATTTAAGAGTTGTCCTAACTCATTTCCTCTGGCCCCCTCCCCCCAGCCCCAGCTCTGCCCCTGCAGCTCTGAAGGAGCCCCATTGTGAGAGGTTGGATGTCACCATGCTGGGGGGCACGGAATGCCCGGGCGCCTCACAAAGACGCTCCTGTTTTCACTCCTCCTCTCCCCTCCCCCCGGCCCCCCCCCACCACCACCTTCTCTCCATCAACTCCCCCTGCAAACTCCCCTCCTTCCTCCATCACTCCACCCTCTCTCCGCCCTCTCCCCGCCCCCACCACCACCCACTCGTCCACCCTCCCCCAGGCTGAACCTGTTGGACAAACACAGCCTAAATGATAGATCTGTTCTGTTACAGGATCTCGGCTGTACGTGTACAGCACTGTGTGGATTAGGAAGTGGATCGTACCTGTGAAGACACATACACGCTTGCAGACACACGCAGACACACACGGACAGACACACACACTCACTCGATCTCTATCCTTATCCCTCTCTCTCTCTCTCTCTGTCTCTCTCTCTCTTTTTCACCCAGACAGACCTGTCTCAGAAATCGCTGGAATATACCATTTGTTTCCCTCCCCCCAGCTGTGTCAATTCCTGTTAAATCCTGGGTGTGTGGAGGTTTGTTTGTCTGTGTCAGAGGGGTGTGAAGTCTTGGTCTCACACTCCCCACCACACACCCACGCCTAAACGCTGCTGTGCATGTAGTCTCGCACCACAGCCACAGCCGTCTGACACGCACAGACAAACAGACAGACACACACACGGACACATACAGACACAATCACACACTGGCTCTCCTTTTCCCTCACACACGCTAAGACGCACGCAAATGCAAACAGAGATCGATGCATTCCCGCACGTACCCGCATATTTCGTAAAACTGTAAACATTTATGTTTACTGTCGCACTTCATATCTGTTCCGTACTGCGGGAGAAGTGGTTGCTTTTTGGTCTCTCCATTCCTCTCTTTTGCTTTATGCGTGTCTCTTTGTCTCCTTTTGTGTGTATATGTGTGTGTGTGTTTGTGTGTGTGTGTGTGTATGTGTGTTTGTGTGTGTGTGTAGGTGTTTGTCTCCATTTTACCAGGTGTAGAAACCAATTCCCTCTGATGATGTTGCACTATTCAAAGCATTTCTGTTACTGCCATACACATTCTAGGAGACAGCTGTCTGTGAAACTACAGTCCACACTGGGACACATACACACATTTCTGGAAAATCTTAGCATCATGGAAAGCTATTTATTTTCCCTCAACGGGCAACTTGAGATTGATTAATTTTTCTTTTCAGCAAGGTGTCATTGTACAGTAAACTGAGTAGTTCTTTACTTTATTCTATTCATTTGTTACGTCATGACATCTTGCCTGGATGAAAAGCATGTGTGGCCTAGATCTGGCCTGGGTGAGACTAAACAGGGATAGTCACTGGGGACACGTGTGTGTGTGTGTGCCCGTGTTTTTTTTTGTGTGTGTGTGTGTATTTACTTTGTATTTATGCATGTTGTGCATTTTTGTGTATCCGTGTGATTTTTGTTTGTGGGTTGTGGTGTCTTGCAGCGGTGATAGTGGGTGTGTGAAACAGCAGTTAGAAAAAAACAGGCTTACGGTACTAAGAAAGGGCCACGCTGTAGAAAATGACAGACATGCTGGTCTAGAAATGTGCCCAGTTTAACTGCTAGACGCCATGTTTGAGAGGGGAAAACATGAGGGAAGACAAAGGAGAGCCAGAGAAGGGAGATGAGCAGTGAAAAAGGAGCAGGAGACAAAAAAAAACAGAAGTTTTTTAGGAGTATCAAGAGGAAGTACAGGAGAGGCTGGAAAGAAAAAGAAAGGATTGGATTAGGGAAGATAAAGGAGAGGAACAGGACAAAGGGGAAACGTTTGAGGGGAGAAGAGTGTAAAGAGAAGTTAAAAAAGAGAGATTTGGACAGGATCTCATGTCCAGTCACAGCATTGTGAGACGCTGGTCTAATCACATTCTCACGCCTCAGCTCATGAGACATCTTCCACTCCACATTCCACAGAAACCGTCTGTTTGTGTGTGTGTGAACTCCTCGTTGATATTGTACTCTCCATGCTATTTGATACTGGTATGTTATGAAATAGTGAGCACCATGTTTGTATTTTCCCCCCATTTCTGTCTGCATATGCTCCGGTTCGAATTGCGCTCTGTAGTTGTGGCAACAGCAAAACATGTGTCTGTGATTTGGCTAGGGAATAGAGGGGGAAAGAGCCCTCATACTTTCGTCTTCAAAACACTCATGTCAGATGTACACACATCCAGGGACATTATTAGACCAGGTGCTGTGTGTGACTCCTTCTCCTTACTACACACACACACACACACCCACAGGCGCGCGCATACACACACAAACACACACACACACCCACCCACACACACACACACACACACACACACACACACACACACACACACACGCACACACACACACACACACACACACACACACACACACACCACAGGTTCTTTAACATGATCAGATGTGTACTACTTGAGTTGGCTCCTTAACTTGGCACTGTGGGGATGCTGTCAATAGTTCAACAGTATGACTCACAAAATAGACAGCTTCAGGCAATACGGATGTGTGGAGGAGACAATGTACTGGCTTAAAAATCTGAATTGAACAGTTTATGACATTTAATTAGTTCAGCACATAAACATTAACGACGTATTAAGTCTCAGCGAGCTTTAACTTGCATCTTGAATGAGCAATCATAAAATTTTCTTTGAACAAATAACACATAATGTTGTTTGTTTTTTGTTGGTGTCCCTCCGTCTGAGGCATAGCCTCTCCACCCCCAACATACACAAATTACTGCATCCATTGTTGATACCAGTACTACCCCAGATATTCTATATGAGCAGTAACAAGGTGGAGATTGTCTGAACGGATGACATATTAGGGGGGATAGAATTTGAAAACTTGGCAACCTTGCCTGTGACGTTAGCAACGTGCAGTCGTCAGTGAAATCGCCAAAACAAGCATGTGAAAGTTTTAGCTAATACTTTAAAAGCTAATGAGCGTCATTCTTTGTTCTCTAAAATTCAAATTAATAGGTGTAGATGACGTTTACACTGGAGGATTAAACGGCGGAGGAATTAAGGTAACTATTTACAGTTGACAGTGGCGCTCAGCTGTTGACATGTTGTACTTATGTGTCATGCTGCCTCTCAAGCTAGCTAACTAGCTAGCTAACGGTAGCTGTCAATGTGTCATCAGTGATAAGGCAATAGTTATAGCCAAGTGGAGATATCAATCATGATAAGAGATGTTTATGAAAAACAACCATAAGGTTATAAAAGTGCGCTTGCTGATCACTTTCAGTCGTCTAAGATGGTCAACTACCTAGCTACCACATCATGATCAGCTAGCCTCATTCTAGCTAGCTAGCTAGCCAACCAGCTAGCTAATGGTAGGTAGCAAGGTAGCTAGCTACTTATGATTCAGATGGGTGTCCAGTGCGACTAGCCAGCTACTAGGCTAGCTGCTAGCTAGCCAACTCCCTTGAAAGTTCGATCTAGCTTCAGCCGGTTAAAGCCACCTGTTGTTTGGTCAGTTAAAGTGACAGATATGTTGTTGTACCTCAGGTATCCCCCTATATTGAATATGTGTCATCACTCAATATGCTGTCAGGGTATCGATTATTTTTCATGTTAGTAGTACTTGTTGAGGAAACGTTCAAGAAGGAAGGAGTCAGTATCAGTCCTTTCGAGTAGAATATAGTTTCACTGACGGCAATATCGGCTTTAAATGTAGGCTAACTCTCTAACCTCTCACAGGCGCAGCCATGGATGCTCCTGTGGTGGAGACAGTGGATGCCAAGGCAGAGCTGACCTCCCTGCTGGAGACATGGGAGCAGGAACAGCAGGGCAGCACCGACAACCTTGTCTCCACCCTCACAAAGTCAGTCAACAGCGACAGCCATACAAATGTTTCCCTCCCCCTAAAGCATGTCTTCTTCTCTGCCGTTCTCTCTAGCAGCATATGGTCTTTCTTTGGTAAGGCTGATTTATTGTATGCTGTGGTAAAGACGTAATGGTTTATTTTGTTTTCAGGATCTCTGAGCTGATTGAGAAGGAAACAGAGGAGTATCACAAAGCAGACCCTGATCCATTTGATGATCGCCACCCAGGTGACTGTTCTTATGCTTTCTGAAAACTGTGGGCACACAGTGTTTCAGAACGACCAGAACATTAACGTGTGTGTTTGTTTACAGGAAGAGCAGACCCAGAGTGCATGCTGGGACATCTACTCAAGATCCTGTTCAAGAATGATGACTTCACCAATGCAGTGAGTCTTATAAGTCTTATAAATATTCGTCTGTGGTCATTTGAAATGTATCACATTTGACATCCTTTTAAAATCTGTTTCGAAAGGAGAGTTATTGTACTCTACATTTTTACTGTGTTTGTTTGTCCCTCTAGCTGCTCAACAGCTATGTGATGACCAGCAGAGAGCTGTGCTTGAACACAGCTGCCTGTCGCCTGCTGCAGAACATCATGCCTGGTCTTGAGACTGCTGTGGTCTTCCAGGAGAAAGTAGGACCTCTTCCACCACCTCTCTTTTCAGCAAACAGGATTTGTCCTGAATATAAACGCCTGTTTGTTCCTGATTTGTTATGTTCTGTCTCTGCCTGTGCTGTGTCCCCAAGGAGGGCCTGGTGGAGAAGCTGTTTTCTTGGGCCAGGGAGGCAGAGAGGCCCCTGTGTACCTACGCTACAGGCCTGCTGGCCAGAGCCATGGAGAACCAGGAGATTGCTGCCAACTACCGTGAAGAAAACTCTGCTCTGGTGGGTCACACAGCCTGCACACAGCCCCCCCCCTCCACTCAAACACCAGATTCCACAGCGTATTTAAAGAGGCATTGTGCAAGATTCATTCTCAATACCATATTATATTTCTAACTCTGGGCTTTTAACTCTCAGGTGCCCCTCATGGTACAGCGGCTCCGTGAGCTGCTGGACAAGGAGGACCAGGATCATCAGGGCCTGAAAAAGACTGAGAAGCCCCCGGACTTTCTGCCTCCTGAAGACGAGGCGGCAGAGAAGTCGGAGGTGCAGAGTCAGAGGAAAGAGGAGGAGAGCAGCAGAGAAAGACCAGTGTTTCATGCCAGGTCCAAACCGTCTTTCCAACTGGGTTTAGCCCAGAAGACCAGCAGCCGCGTGGCTGGCAGTGTGAAGCCCACCCCCGACCCTCTGTACCTGGCTGCCACCCCAGAGCTGAGCCTGGGGGAGGCTGAGGCCAGGCCGGGCACTACGGGAGTCCTTGGAAAGAGGAAAGCTCCGTTAAGGGAGAACGGGAGGAAGGCCAAACAGAAACTGAACTTTCTCTCTGAGGCTGAGCCTGAGGCTGAGCCTGAGGCCGAGGCTGGGGCCGGCCCGGACTCTGGGCAGGAGCTGGAGAGGAGTGCCAGCGAGCAGCTGGTTAACAGCAGCTGGTCTGAGATGAGCTCCTGGGTGATAGGGAACAATTACCGTCTGTTCCCCCTCACCCCCGCCATGGAACAACGCCTCATCCTCCAATACCTCACCCCACTGGGGGACTACCAGGAGGTAAGACCCACCCCCCAGCATGTAGGCCACCTGGACCCTGACATGAGAACACCCAGACCTCGTCTGAGGGGCCTGGAAGTCCTCTGGGGACACAGACTCATAGTAACTCTGCCATATGGACCCTAGAAGCTGGTCATTCTCTTTCTCTCACTGCTTTTCCTGTAGCTGCTGGCTGTCTTCATGCAGTTGGACACCAGAGAACTGCTCATGCACTACATCGACCTCAAGCACTCCAGCGATGTCCAGCTGACCTTTGAGGCTCTCCTGGTAAATAACAAGATCTAGTCCTTAAGCACACACATCAGCTGAACATTTGCGCCTCCTACATCCTGACTTGGTCGAAGAAAGGCGATTGTGTCCCACTCAACTTTTTAGTAGGAACATCAGAGCTAATCCCTCATAAGAGCAGAGCAGCAGGGAATGTGTAGCGGGGGAAGCTAACTGCAAAGTTCTTTGCGTAGTCTGTGATTGTTCACTGTGTTCCAAACATCTCCTGATGCCCATCTAGAGAGCTAAAAACGAGTTACAACTAGGTCCCAGACTAATGGAAAGGAGTGAACCCGTTCTCTGCTCTCTCTGCCTCTCCCCAGTACCTGGCCTCCCTGCTCCTGCACAAGAAGTTTGCTGCCGAGTTCATCTCTCACGGAGGGGTTCAGAAGCTGCTGGAGATCCCCCGGCCCTCCATGGCAGCTACAGGAGTCTCTCTGTGTCTCTACTACCTAGCCTACAACCAGGATGCCATGGAGAGGGTGAGGCTATCACACACACACACACACACTCACACTCACACTCACACACACACACGGCAGTTCAGGCTATGCTGGTCAGATTTATATCGGAACAGTTAAAAGTTAAAATGTGCATCCCTAGGTGTGTATGCCAACACTGCCGTGCGTACCCCACAGTGTGTATGCTAACTGTGTGTGTGTGTGTGTGTGTCCAGGTGTGTATGCTGCAGGACTGGGTGCTGACGGACATGGTGTCCTACGCCCTGTGGCTCCTGGAGTGCTCCCACGCCTCGGGCTGCTGCCACGCCACCATGTTCTTCTCCATCTCCTTCTCCTTCAGAGCCGTCCTGCAGCTGTTCGACCAGCAGGACGGCCTGCGGCGCCTCGTCAACCTGGTACGACGTCCGCTAGCTAGCGAGCGAGCGGCTAACAGACGCCAGAGCGCGCGGCGCAGAAATGTACATTTCAGTCATTTTGCAGACGCTCTTATCCAGTGTTTTTTCCCCCCGGCCCTCTCTGTAGGTCAGCACCCTGGAGATCATGCGCAGTGCGGAGGAGCAGGTGTCCGTGCAGAGCGACGACCAGGTGTTCTCCAGCAGGCAAACGGCCAAGCACACCTGCATGGCCCTGCGCCGCTACTTCGAAGCCCACCTGGCCTGCAAGGTGGAGCAGGTCAAACAGTCCCTGCAGCGCTCCGAGGGGGGCGCTCTCGTTCACCCTCAGCCCTTCTTCAAGGTCAGGGACGGGCGGTCGCTCATAAGAATTGTTCCGTTTGAAATACTCGCCGTATGCGATGACCTCCCGTTGGCTTGCTCGACAGAGCCGAGGGCGAGCGCTGTACTCTGTGACCTGAATAGGATCGTCTCTTTGTTCCAGGCGTGCACCTACAGTCGTGAGCAGGTGGTGGAGATGATGGAGTTCCTGATCGAGTGCGGTCCGTCTGAGTTCCAGTGGGAGCCCGTGGAGGTGTTCCACAAGCTCACCTGCATCCCTCTCATGCTGCAGCTCATCTCCATAGCGTGTGACTGGAGGACCTACTATGGCAGGTGGGTGCGGCAGATCCCACAACATTCTAACACGTGCGGGATGGCATGTGTATCGAGTCTGTTCATTGATTTGAGATTCATTCCCGCATTGCCTTCCTTTCTGCTTCTCTCCGTCTGTCCCCCTTCCTCTCCTCGACCTCCCTTTCCCTCCCAGGAGTGACACGGTGCGCTATGCCCTGGACATCCTGGCCATCTCCACGGTGGTCCCCAAAGTGCAGCTGGTCCTCGCGGAGACGGTGGACGTGTTCGACGAAGGAGGCTCCACCGTCTGCACTGTGGGTGAGTCACTCCTGACTGACCTCCCAGCCAAGTGACAAACACACCAAGAGCAGAGGTTTGGTCTCTTGTTTCCGTATGGCTCTTCTGACGGGTCTTCCCCCTCTCCAGGCATGAGCATCATCTTGGGCGTGGCCGAGGGCGAGGCGTTCGTGAGCGACGCCGAGATCCAGAAGTCGGCGCTGCAGGTGATCACCAACTGCGTCTGCGCCCCCGACCAGAGCCGCTCGGCCGTGGGCATCTACCTGACCGCCACGCCCCTGCGGCCCCAGCTCCACCCCCACCAGGCGCCCGCCGCCCCGGAGAGCGTGCTGTCCAAGATGTGGCAGGTGGTCCAGTCCAACAACGGCATCAAGGTCAGCCGCCGAGAGCGTCCCACTGTGTTTACACATCAGGCACGGGTGTAAACCAGCCCCAAACACCAGGCTGCTCTGGAACACCGAGGGTTTAAAGTGTGTGATCAGTTCTGTTTTCTTTCCGCCTCCTCTCCAGGTGCTGCTCTCCCTGCTGACGGTGAAGATGCCCATCACGGACGCCGACCTGATCCGGGCGCTGGCCTGCAAGGCCCTGGTGGGCCTGTCTCGCTGCGGCGCCGTGCGTCAGATCATCGGCAAGCTGCCCCTGTTCAGCGGCGGGCAGCTTCAGCAGCTGATGAAGGAGCCCGTGCTGCAGGACAAGCGCAGCGAGCACGTGCGATTCTGCCGCTACGCCGCCGAGCTCATCGAGAGGGTGTCGGGCAGGCCACTGCTCATCGGCACCGACGTGTCGCTGGCCCGTCTGCAGAGGGCCAGCGTGGTGGCCCAATCGCGGATCACCTTCCCCGAGAAGGAGCTGCTGATGCTGATCAGGAACCACCTGGTGGCCAAGGGTCTGCTGGACACGGCCAGCGCGCTCACCAAGGAGGCCCAGCTCCCCAGCTCGGCCCTCCTCTCCGCCCCCTTCTCGCACCCCTGCGCCTCCCCCTACCCCGCTCTCGCCGGCGGCGGCCTCCTCCTCTCCTCCTCCTCGTCGTCCTCCGCCGCGCTCCCCAGGACGCCGCGGCTCGCCAACGGGATCGCGGCGCACCTCGCCGCCTCGGCGGCGTCTGTCCTGCCGCAGCCACACCCCTCCTCCTCCACGGCGGCCCCTCCCCACGGCCAGGGCTTGCCGCTGGTTGGCCGGATCCTGTTCTCTCGGGAGAGGCCGGGGTGCAGCCCGCCCGAGTGCGTGGGGAGGAAGCCCCGCGTGCTGCGCCAGAAGTCCGACCACGGAGCGTTCATCCAGGTGGGTGTCAGGATCTAGAAACATCTCTGTGGTCCCAACCGCTAACAGTCTTGGATATCAGGAACGATATTCCTGACTTTCATGTGTGTAAATGCTGCCCAGTGATCCCTGACCGCCCTGTCGTGTGTGTGTGTGTGTGTGTTCTCCTCCAGAGTCCAGCCATGAAGAAGCAGCTGGACCGGCACCTGCCCTCCCCCCCCGCCCTGGACGGCATCATCACTGAGTACCTGAGGGAGCAGCACGCTCGCTGCCGTAACCCCGTCACCACCTGCCCCCCCCTTCTCCCTCTTCACCCCCCACCAGTGCCCCGAGCCCAAGCAGAGGCGTCAGGCGCCCACCAACTTCACCATGCGCCTGTCCAACCGCGTGCTCTACCCCAAGTACGGAGGGGTGGACGGGGGCAGCCTGGACAGGCATCTCATCTTCAGCAGGTAGGACGGATTAGGAGTCAGAAGTGGACATCTGACATGCAATGCTTGTCAATGGGGCATTGCGTAACACAATCAATGTCTCTGTCTCTCTCTCTCTCTCTGTCTCTCTCTATGTCTCTCTCTATGTCTCTCTCCCCTCGCTCCACCCGCCCAGGTTCCGTCCCATCTCGGTGTTCCGGCAGGCGGAGGAGAGCGTGAGCGTGTTCACCTGCTGCGCCTTCTCTGCGCGCGAGCGCTTCCTGATGCTGGGCACGTGCACGGGTCACCTGAAGCTCTACAACATCTACACCGGGCCTGGAGGAGGCCAGCTACAGCTGCCACAGTCACAGCTACAGCACCATCACACACCTGGAGCCCGCCAGGGTCAGCCCACACACACCACACACACACTTACTCATTGCTACTAGGTACTTACAGATGCTTGTTTTCAGATGCGTCCCTGGTATTGAAATGTGGCGTCTGTATCTTGTGGTCTTCCAGGACGGCTCGTTGCTCTTGACGTCGTCGGCGTGGAGCATCCCCATGTCAGCCCTCTGGAGCATGGACTCTGTGTTCGTCATGAAGTCAGTCTCTGAACAGGAACGTTGTTTTCATACGTAGCTTTTGAAAAGGAGTCGTTCTCACCGCGGGCATTGTGTTTCCGTCTCGTTCCAGGCACTCGTTCCTGGAGGACAACTACGTGGAGTTCAGCAAGCTCTGTCAGGACCGAGTCATCGGCACCAAAGACCAGATAGCGAACGTGAGTCCCCCCCCTTCTATCGGACGAATCTGTTCTATGATCCATCTCCGATTTCTGTGCAGTTCTCTGTGTGGACGAGTTAGAGGAATCCATCTATTGCTTCTAGATCTACGACATCCACACGGGCCAGAAGACCCTGACGCTGAACGACGCCGGACTGGCCAGCAACTACAAGAGGAACTGCGCGACCTTCGACCCCACGGACGAGCTGGTGCTGAACGACGGCGTTATGTGGGACGTGCGCTCGGCGAGGGCCGTGCACAAGTTCGACAAGTTCAACATGAACGTCAGCGGCGTGTTTCACCCCAACAGACTGGAGGTCATCATCAACACCGAGATCGTATCCTTCCACCAACATAGTCATTAACCCAAAGCTACGAGAGCTCGTTAAGTTAAAACACCGTGTAAAACACAGGTTGCGAGTCTCTAAAAGGGACCAAAATAAGTGTGCGTGTGTGTGTGTGAGGATATGTTGAGCAGCCTTGACCGTGAGGCCAGTGGGACTTGAGGACGTTCCACCTCCTCCACACCGTGCCCGCCCTGGACCAGTGCAGGGTGGTCTTCAACAACAACGCCACAGTCATGTATGGAGGTAAGACACGCACAGGCACATCCACTCACTGGCACATTCACTGTGGGGGTTTTTGGCATGTGTTAAGTTTGCCCCCCCCCGCCTCCCTAGCCATGATGCAGGACGCAGAGGACGTGGATGTCAGGGTGATGGGCATCGACCAACAGATGAAGAGTCCCTTCGGTTCCTCCTTCAGAACCTTTGACGCCACAGACTACAAGCCCATTGGTAAGGGTCTTTTGACCAACTTCCTGCTGGAAGACGACTGTCAGAACATGGGTGCTAACCATGTTATTGCTGTTTCTTTTCAGCCACGGTTGATGTCAAAAGGAACATTTTCGACCTGTGTACAGACACTAAAGACTGTTACCTGGCTGTCATTGAGGTAACTATAAGTAGAGTTCATGTAGAGTACTTTTTTTTTCCATTTTTCTTTTCTTTCTTTTTGTCTCTTTCTGTCTGACCTCTCTTTCTCTCTGTGTGCGCACGTCCAGAACCAGGACCCCCCCCAGCATGGACACAGTGTGTCGTCTGTATGAGGTGGGACGACAGCGGCTGGCAGAGGAAGGGGACGAGGATGAGGATCAGGTGAGATGGCTTCGGAAACGTCTAGAACCAAACTGCGTGTCCCATCAACCCCAACACTACAGCGTGTCCCATAAACCATATACATATCTAAACAAATACCTGTGTGTGTGTGTGTGTGTGTGTGTACACACTCGGATGTCTCATCAGGACGACGACGATCCGGACAGTGACGACGATTCGGACGAGGATGACGACGACGACGACGACCTGGACGACCTGGATCTGGACACGGACCCTCTGATGGCTGAGTTAGCCAATGCCAACGGGGAGGACGGCGGGGCTTTAGACTCCTCCCCCTCGGATGACGAAGTGGTGGCTCGGCTCCTGGATTCCATCGGCGACGACGACGACGACGATGACGACGACTCGGACGCCAACTTGCTGGACTTGGAGAACAGTGGGTAGTCCGATGTGAGGGTGTCTGAGCCAGCAGGGGGAGGGGGAGGGAGAAGGGTGCGTCTTCGACACGTGTCTTACACGCGCTTGTGTGTTTGTGACAGGTGACAGCTCCGACAGCTCGGGCAACACTGACACCTCCGACCTGGAGGACCAGCTCCTGCTCTCCTTCGATGACTGACGAGGACGGACACACAGGGGCCACGGAAGAACACCTAGCTCCCTCTGGTGGACCGGAAGACCGTCTGCGAAAGGGAATCTGCTGAACTGGACTGTTTTGAAATAAATCCGATTGTAAAGCCAGGGGAGTGAGTGGTGGAGGCTAGGCCACAACGGGCTTCATCTTCTCAGGGTTACGTGGCTGCGGCTGGGGCTGGGCCGGTGGGTGGAACAGGTTGTCGGAAATGTGTACATTTCTGAACCAATGGAAGAATTGTGTCACAAGGACACTACATGAAAAGGGGCTGTAGAGAAAGACAACGAAATCTCCCCTCCCATTCCCCATAATTTTATTTTGTTTTTTGAGGTCAGTTTGTTCATTTTGTTTTTAACTTTGCTTTTTATTTATTGTTTTGGAACATTTGGACATTTTTGAGTGGGAGTAGCGATGTCATAGCAGGCAGCTACAATATAGTCCAGTCAGTGGAAGCTGGTTTTATAGATACGACAGCCCGTTGGAATTCCACTGCTCACAGACACAGCTCTTCAAAGGCGGTCTCACACGGTGTGTATCACAGTGTTGGTGTGTGAAGATCTCCAAGTTATGCGGGCCTTTGGACCTGCTCCAGAGTTTTCAGTGTTAATTTATCTATTTTGATTCATGTTATGGCCGTATGATGGTGACAATGTGAATCAGTGTTGTGGTATACTAGTCAACTGAATGCCAGGCTCCTGCAGGGCTGTGCCGTTTGGTATATTAGTGCTGTACTCTTCACACACTAAACCAGGCCGAGGCCAGCAGTGCTATTGTAGCCTGGCAACAGAGGCTTTTGGAAAAGTGTGCAAAGAGGAGACAGAATTCCGTGTGGTATGATGTGAGGTTATTGTGTTGCTAAACAAGGGGAACAGATTTCACACAGTTTGAGAAGCTTTTCACAGCAAACGACAAGCAATAAAGCCTAATGCGGCTTTTCCATTGTCTCTGTTATGGATGAACACATGATCCCCTACCTTCACCCTGTCACTCCCTCGACAGATGGGACTGGTAGAAGCAATGAACTATCGGTAGACATACCACTGACCCATCAGTTGCTTGTCCACACCTGTCCGATCTTCTCATATGTAAGTATGAATGGGGGATAGAAGGGTTGTTTTGTAGTGCCGCCTCCCCTCGCCACCCCCCTCTCCCTGTTGGGGAGCAACTGGGCACACTTGGTCTTTGTTTTGACCTTTTGTTTTGGACAGGTGCTTTTTTTAAGTTGTCCTTGTTTGCAAAGGGCTTCAATATACATATCTCACAAAGCTGTCCTGTTATAGAGTAACTCTATTTTGATATGTAAGAAAATAAAAGGAATAAACACTTTTTTTCCAACTTTTAGTGTTTGTTTGTTTGTTCATGTGAAAAAGGGGGATTCACTTACTGTTTTAAAGAATGATATTGTATGTAAATATATTGTAGAATATCCAATCAGTCCTACAATGCAAGTTGGATCACCCTGTCCTAGCTCATGTCAGACTCATGGTGATCGCAGGAGAGCGTTCCCTCCCGGGTCATGTGACTCAAACAGAACAGCAAGCAGCCCACTCGTGGCCTGGCCCAACAATCAGACGTTTTATTTGGTTTGGCCAGAGAAGGGTAGTATACATGCTGAGCGCAGGCCTGGAAAGAGTGTAGGATGACTCCATGTCTACATTAGACAAACAACCCTGGCCACAGTGGTGAGAGAGACTAACAGATTCAACATGTTTCGAATGTGTCAACACGTTCTTTTAGCGCATATGGCCAAACATCCAACATGGTCAGTGTCGACGCCCCAGCATCTAAACATACAAGGTATCCGTTTTACTATGGTCACATTCAGGGGCTGTCGTTGTGTCAGAGACCCAATGTGTCTCGTTCTGGCAACCTCTGGTTGTTCCTGTGGCAGCAGGACCTGAGCGTTGAAAAAGGTGAACGCGCCCCTGCGTTACACACGACTGTGTGTCAGAAGGAGAGAGGGGGAGAGGAAGGGTCGAAGGATCTCATTCGTGGGCCCCTCCAGACTCCCCCTTTCATCTTTGCACCTGTTCCTCATTTTATCAGCCAAGCGTGTGTGTGTGTGTGCTGCATGAGCAGGCCAGCGACACGGCTGTCAGATTCTTTCAGGAAGAGAGAGATTCCCTCTGTCTTACCCCCCTCCTCCCTGCCCTGGTCCCTACCCCTGCCTTTAACCTACACACCACCTCGCACTCATGCACACATGTTAAAGCAATTAATCCTTCGTCAGACGTCACCACCTGTTTGTCCCCTCCAAACTGAGGCCTACACCCGCCCCCCCCCTCCCTTTCTCTCTTTTTTTCCTCTTTCCTCGCAGCCGCGGCCCCAGCGTTTCCACTCAGTCACACGCATACATTCACACACATGCATTGCGCACACACACACAAACACAAGCACTCTTTCCTCTTCCCATCACTCAGACCAGCTGACAATCTCAGGCTTTGATCACTGTTCCATTACCATGGGACCATGATGGGTCCTGATTTCTCCCCCCCCCCGCCTTTCACCTCTTCTCCTCCCCCGCATTCCCCCATCTCTCCATCTCTTCCCCTCTTGGTTCCCCTCCCCCAATCACAATTCCCTCAGCCCCCACCTACCCCCCTCTCTCTCTCTTTCTCCTTCTGCAGCTGTTTCCTGTGAACATAGAATGATGGAAGTTCTCCGAGGATTGCAGTACTCTATACGATCTGTCCTAGTTCTTCCAGGATGACATCACATGAGGGATCGAATGGATGTGCAGCTACCCTACCCCGTGTTTTAGTTGGCAGGCAGTACAGACATGTCATCACGGAATACCTGCATCGGTCCAGACATTTTCTAGAAGACAAATGAAAAGATCACAGATCAAAGCTCACTGTTTACTGCTCACTGAGTTGTATATGTTACGCTGTACAACATCTAACCCCACAGAGAACAGCCCTGTCATAAACCTCTCTTAGCTGTCATGAGAGAAACCTGTTAAACCCAACACCTCTAAAACAATTCCTTGGAAATGTTTTAAACCGCTGGAGCAGAAGGCCACTGCAAGGTTTTAATTTATTCATAGAATGAGTAATCTAAATTAGGTCTATGACAGGAATTAAAACCACATGGAACCATGGGTGTGAAACATTCCAATAATTCTTAAGTGATGTGTCATTAGATCACTTATACAGGCAAATATAAAATATGTGTTTCTCTTTACTAACATATGTAAAGAAACACTTTGAATAAGATGATCAGAAAAGTCTGAGATGAATCCCTAATTGTATTGACATGGATTTGATCACCAAATCACCTCTACAACACTTTTTGCAGTATGAACACCCACAGCCTATGGCTCTAGACAGACAGCCCAACCTAACAGAAGCCACATGGGATTAAGTGACCAAGAACTCACCCGTGTGGGAACCAAGTAGCTTGGGGAATCCAGCCACAGTGACAGACCTGACGTGTCGAAAAGTGGAGCCAGTCATTTCTCTCCCCATTCCGTGTTTGTGTTTATGACCAAACACACTTAAACGCCGGGCCAAACTCTGCAGGGCGAAGCCAGAGCGTTTTATATAGAAAACACTAAAAGAGCAAACGAGCTGAGATCACGAACACGGCTGTGTGAGGGGATAGGGGGAGACGGTGTGCGTGTGAGAAGCTGGGCTGTGCCCCAGAGCCCTGTGGAGATAGGGTATACCTGCCAATCCCAGTCTGGCACATTTTACAAGGTGTGGTTTCCCTCCACAAAACCAATAGATTTTTTTTTACTATTCCTATATTTTATAACCCTTTTTTGTTGTTGAGTGTAATTCCACACACAGCACAGCAGGCCCCTGTTGTCTACAAGCAGATCTGAGTTGGTATCCCACCCTATCAGTTGTTTGAAATAGGATTCAATTGGATGCAGCTGAACCAAATGCTATCACATTGTACTTCACGCACATGCTTTTTACAGTCTCACCAGTAAAGGAAACAGACCAGAAAGGCTTAAAGGGTTTCTCTAGCTAGTTTCTCTTAGCTAGAGTTTCTTTGCACAGTACAGCCAGCCTATTTACTTGTCTGGCAAAAACCTGAGAAGTTAATGTGCTTCTTTCTGATGTTGACGTGCCTGAAACGCTTACCCTCCAGCAGAGGGCAGCATTCCGTTTTCTTGACGAGTAAGGGAAAGAAAGCGTTTCTGTGACTAATTATTTAACTTTGTTATTGTGGGACTTACGTGAAAGCAAAGGTTAAAGGTAGGATTCGATCTGCCAAGTGGAGGCATGTAAGTAAGGGAATTTTCCCTTAATTCTGCACAGATAGTGCTATTGATTAATAGCAAATAAGATTATGTTTTATAACGCTTGTGGTTGATGATGTAGATATGACATGACAGTTCATTTCTGGGTCGTCTACCATGCCTCAACGTGTCTAAATGCCATGCATTAGGAGTGAAACCCTTGTTCTGGAATATGGTATGTAACATATGTATTGTATGTGGAGCATGTTGCATATCGGTGGTAAACCCAGATGATGAGTCAGCCAGAGGCCTCAGATGTGCTGGATAGACATGCAAACATTACATGTTATAGAGTAGCCCTTTAAACAACACCTGACTGTGACACATCATTTACCAGTAAACAATAATATCGGATGTTGTTTGATTCATGTTGCTGATGATTCCCAGTGACAAAACACAACCCACATTTTTGGGGGGAAACATCCGTTTTTAAAATCGACTAAGTAAATAATCTAACCTGTAAATTCAATTCCCAGCAAAAAATAATCAGTGTACATGGATTGACCAGGCATGGATACAGCAAATAGCAACGTGGGCCATTAATGACGTGTAGAAATTCCACAGCTCAAGGCAAAGTAACTCGCGGTCGCCGAAGCTTTTTGACCCTCTACGGATACCGTACAAAGGCAGGTCCCTGTCTCTACAAAAAAAATACTTGACAAGTTGTGAAAGAAAGTTATCTTCACAGTAGAGCACAGATTTTTGTCTGCTGATTTTGGACGAGTGACAGTAAGATATGTAGCTAATACCAAATATGAGGTACTAGTCCAAAATAGTATTAATTAAACAGAAAATACAGACGACACCAACGCGAAGAAATTGTTTGGTAAGTTCTGCCTGCTAGCTAGCTAACTGTAAACAGTATAATGTGGTCCATTCAGTTTAGCTGACGTTATATAACTGTCTTATTCAAATCGTTGCAGTAACATGCTATTATCAAATCCGTGACCTGTGAAAAGGAGAGGATGTAATGCTGGACGAAAATCAAAGGTACATAGCCAAATAAATACTTATGCATTTGGCATTGTATCTGTTCACATGTGCTTGTATGTGTGCTTGTGTGTAAGCAGTGAATAGGGTTATTTCTAATTCGGGCTGTCATTGTAATCGTGCTGTCCTGTCCTGTGATATGTCTGCTGTACTCTCCTCAGCATTGAGGAGGAACGGTCCCCTGGAGAGAGAGGCTTGCTCCACCTCTGGAGAGGCTGCAGTGGGAATGTAAGCCCAGAGTGTCCACTCCTGTCTCGCCCTGTCCTGCAGGTTTCCTTGGGGGCCTGTCATGGACTTCTGTTGGCCGAGGGTGAGGCTGCCATTCTGGGAGGGGAGGAGGAGTGAGAACACAGCTTAGTGACCCAGACATCAATCACGTTACAGTAATCTTATATGCCAACTGCTTATCGTCTCCTCTTCCCCAGGTGGGCTGGTGTACAGCTGGGGTGACCTGTCCTGGAGACAGGGGCTGAGGGTCCCCCCAGAAGCACCCCTACATGAGGACACCCTGACAGGCCGCTGGGTCGTGTCGGTGGCTGCCGGCAGCTTCCATAGTGGGGCAGTCACAGAGGACGGGGCGGTCTACATGTGGGGGGAGAATAACCATGGCCAGTGTGGCGTGTCGGAGAGGGGCCTGGTTCCAGAGCCTGCCCTGGTCAGCGTGGTGGACTCTGACAGCGTCCCTCCTCAGGTGGTCAGAGTAACGGAGCTGTCCTGCGGGGAGCAGCACACTCTGGCCCTGTCCGCTCAGCGTGAGGTGTGGGCTTGGGGAAGCGGCTGCCAGCTGGGTCTCGTCTCCAAGACCTTCCCCTGTCTTGAGGCCCCAGAAGGTGGAGCACCTGTCGGGGAGGCACGTGATCCAGCTGGCCTGTGGGGCGTTCCACAGCCTGGCCCTGGTTCGAAGTCTACCTTCCCAGGACTACGTTACCCCGAAGTCCTCGGACAAGTGTGGACAGTGTAAGCAGCTGCTGAACTCCCATACTGACTACGATGACCACAGCATCATCTCTGACAGCCACTACTGCCCGCTGGGGGTGGAACTGGAATCAGGCCAGTGGTCAAGACCGTCGACCCCAAAAGAGAGGCTTGCAGCCTGCTGTCTCCCTCATAGCGACAGCCAATACCCTGAATCAGTCCCAGGCCAAGCCCAGGATGGACTACAGGCTTTGGTTCAACATGCACATTTAGGTCGCCCCGACTCTGACTCTGACTCAGACTCTACCCAGTTCTCATTGTCTGTTTCTCCATACCTTCTTGAAGAGGCCTCTCAGTCCCCTTCCACAGAGTCTAACAGAGAGGCCACACCAGAGCCCCTCCCACAGGAGGACGGCAGCCCTGTACCTCAGACAGACACCACTGATTCCCGGCCTCAGAGAACCAAACTCTTTTCTGATGAGTACGAGCTCAAAGGCTTCTGTAGTAGACTCTCCGATCCCTCATTGGCCGAGCTGACTGAGTGCACTACTGGAGAGGCACTCTTTGATGGACGCCTTTCTTCCAGTTATGAGGAGGCCTCTCCTGTGAGGACCGCCTCCAGCCTGTATGGGTCTGCCCCTGGGCAGGGTCCAGGGAGTGTGTCTGGGTGGTGGCAGGGCAGGAACAAGGCTCGAGGTGGGCGTCGGTGTGTGGAGGAGAACCTTCAGGGCAAGAAGAGCGCCAGTCTGGCTGACATACTGCTGGAGGATTCTACATTAGCCAACAGGAGGAGATCTCTCCCAGGAGCATTCTCTTATGGTATTCGGTTGAATTTGTATCTATTGGTCGCCTATACGGAACTTCATTCATGTATTTTAAGGTTTCAAAGTAGCCCTTTGTGGTCTTATCTAGTTAGAAACTTCTTGTTTAAAAAAAAACAAAAGCATTTCTGCACTTTCAGTTCATGTCATAGACCACTCTTGTTTCATTCTGAAGATGGGATGTATTAAAGACTCTTACTTCCTCAAATGTAAATGTCTAAATGGACACTTCTCAAATTTCTCCACTATCCGACCCTCCGTGTGAGCAGCATCACCAGTTCTGCCCAGAGGGAAGTGCCGAAGGGGCCGGGGGAACGGGCCGGCGCCTGGTGTGGACGAGGCTGAGGAGCAGCTGCCCTCCCTGGCCAACGAGGTGTGGAGTTGGGGCAGGGGGCAGGAGGGTCAGCTGGGCCACGGAGACCACCTGCCCAGGTACGACCAACACAGACACACACACACATACGGCCCATACATGTGAGTAGTCGCTCAGACGTAAATCTGCCCATGTCTTCCCAGGCTCCAGCCGCTGTGTATAAAGAGTCTGAACGAAGAGGAGGTTGTCAGGGTGGCCGCAGGGACATATCATTCTGTGGCCATCACTGCAAAATGTCAGGTAACACACACACACACATACAAACACACATGGTGCTCACGTGTACATTATTGAACACGTTATTTAATTCCTACTCCTACATCTGACCAAATCGAATTCATTCTGAGGGCAGAGGCATCCGATTTAATGGGGCTGCTGTATTTGATCAAACGTCATTTCTCACAGGTCTTCAGCTGGGGCAGCAACATGAGTGGCCAGCTCGGACACATGATGAGTCCTACGACTCGCCCTCAACAGGCCAAGGTACCCTACCCCACTGTGGTGTGTTACTACACATTCCTCTGCCCTGGCCACTGTTGTGCGTGTGCACGACTGACCAGCTCTGTGTGTCTCCTGCGGGCCACCGTAGATCTCCGAGGGGATCCGCGTGTGGGACGTGGCGGCGGGTCAGAGCCACTCCCTGTTCCTGGCGGACGGAGACTGCGTCCAGCCCGTGCTCTGCTACAGCGGGCAGCGGGACTCGCCGGGGTCAGCGCAGGGGTCACCTCCGAGGTCACGGGAGAGGTCGTCCCCCAGAGGAGAGATGCACACGGTCAGACCGATCCTGCTGCCCTTCTGCATGGACGTGAGTACGCCACCAGGGGGGATGGTGCTGAGGACGGTGATGCCCAGGCATGAGGCTGTGTTTGATGCTGTAGAGACTGGGGCTGGCTGTGTAACGTTGTCTCTGGCGCTGCAGATGGGCTACGTGAGCAGCGTGGGCTGCGGCGGGCAGAGCTGCGCGGCGCTGGCAGACCACAACGTGATGGGGCTTCATCGGCGGCATCCACGAGCTGGCCGCCTCCGAGAGGAAGTCCTACTGCAGGCTCGCCGACGTCCACAAACGCGTGGTCTGTCCGCTGCTCACCAGAGGTGAGATGAGGGGAGCGGCGAGGGAGGGGGGACGGAGATGAGGGGAGCAGAGAGGGAGGGGGGACGGAGATGAGGAGAGGTTCTTCACAGTGTCGTCATCGTCGCACTCCAAAGATGATCCCCTCCTCCAGAGATGGTTATGTTCCTCTTCTGCCTTGGCCCTGCAGTGTGCTCCACCTCGGGCCCGTGCAGCCAGCTCTTCCAGACTCTGGGGGACAGTTTCAGTCGCCTGTGTCAGCTGACAGGACAGCACTCTGTCTCCCTCACCTCCTTCCTGCGTCACGCCCAGAACCGTGACATCACAGGCCTGCTCCTCCTCCAGCACTCTGCCCTCTTCCTGAATACTTATAAAGAGTAAGTACACACCTGGTACTGAGAAGGACACAAGTAGCACAACCAAGCGCACAACACCTCACAGCCTCTTCTATGGCCAGTCTAAAGTGATCATCCGTCTGAAACTGGAGAACTTACTCTCTCCTTTCCTCCCTCTGTCCCCTCTCCCTGCCCCCTCCCTCCCTCTCCAGATACTGTGGTTCAGTTGGCAACTTCCAGGTGATGGGAGGCTTCCAGGCCGTCACGAAGCTCTCTGTGTAAGACGTCGCGTTCGTCCACTTTAACCCAGTCTATTCAGACGGATCGTCTCCCGTCACAGAAGCCCTCATTTGACGTCTCCCTCCCGTCTGCTGCCCCCCCCCCTCCTCCTCCTTCCTGTTCCCGCTCCCAGGGAGTGTTTCGGGAAGAAGCTGGAGCTGCTGAGGCAGCTGTCAGACAGCCCAGAGAAGGTGCTGCTGGGGGACCTGCTGGTGTCCCTGTGCTACCAGCCTCTGGAGCAGCTCCACCAGTACAGCAGGCTGCTGCTCAAGCTGGCCACCTGCTTCGACGTGGTGCGTGCTCCCACCCCCCCCCTCCCCCCACCCCCCTCTCCCCCAGGCCCTGCCTCGTGTCTCCGATGACTGCATGGGAGCTGTTTTTAATTAGCTCGATGATGACATCTTTTAATCGCTTTCAAATTATGCACTCGGCACATACACGTTGCCCGAAGTATATAATTATTGTTATTATATAAATGAGAAAAAAAAAGATCAGTCATGGGAGACGCCGGCGATGTTTGTGAAGTACCTCTCCTACGCGGTGAGAAGCGGCGACGATGACTCATGCTGTGTTTGCGTGGGCGAGCAGAACACGGAAGCCTACCAGCGTCTGCAGGAGGGCTGCTCCGGGTACGAGGACCTGTCCAACAGCCTGCGGAGGAAGAGGAAGGAGGCCGAGAACACCTGCCTCTTCTGGAAGACCTTCTCAGGAAGGACCACGGTGAGGGTGTCCACGTCCCGGCCACACGGCGCTACCCACACCTCCCTCTCCTGGCCTCATTACCACGGCTCATTACATAACATACTGGTTGTCGAGGCGACTTCAAAGTGATTTCAAAGGGGCCCTAGGCTTAGGACTGGCTTTTCCCGCCCAAACGTTGTGTGTAGTCTCCCCCTCATGTTGACCGAAGCCTTGGCTCATGGAATAAAGGTGGATGTTGTTCTGTTGTGTCCCTTGTCCTCCTCCTCCTCACCCCGACAGGACTCTCTCCGCCTGCCCGTACGTCGCCTGCTGTGCGAGACCAGCAACAAGTCCCTGACCCTGCAGAACGCCGGAAGGTTCTCCGTCAACTGGTTCATCCTTTTCAACGACGCCCTCGTCCACGCGCAGGTGAGGCCTACGGGACGCGCCGGGGCGCAGGGGCCAGCTGGCGTGCAGCGCTGAGACGCAGCAGTAAAAAAAAGCTGCCTGGGAATAACATTGTAGGGCTTCCTGAGATATTTAGTCGTGACTGAGCTGCATGTTGTGTTTGTCTCTCTTGTTCTATCAGGGCACCATCCCCTCTAAGGGCTTCGTAAGTACTTCATGTTCCGTTCCATACCTAGCTGTCAGCTTTGTAGTCGTCTACCCAGTTTCCAGTCGCCTCCCACCTTTGTGTTCTTTTGTTGTCAGTATGGGTGTGTTTGTGGAAGCGAGGTGTGGGTTTGAGAGGGGAGCTGGTTCTAGTAGCTCCAAGCTCCCGTAAGTGACGCACTGTGTTTACTCGGCAAACACCCCAACTGGAGCTGCAGGATGAGTTCCAACACGATATGCACGAAGGCGAGCTCGCTGCACCGTGATGATTCAGATCCTACTTCATTCTGGTCCGGTGCCACCTGTGTTAGTCGTCGTTGGGCCGTTTGACGATAGGCCACGTAGAGCTGTATCGCTCCACAGGCCGACGCTAAGGTCTTAATCTGTCTGATTTCCTTTTCAGAATGTAGGCTGCTGGTTCATTTGAGGCCAGACAGACCCCCGAGTAGGGAAAGTGATTGGAGTGAATGCCCCTGTGCAGCAGAACACCGTGTTGTATCTCTGTGTCCCGGCTCCAGCCCTTTGATGGCTGCTCTGCAGTCTGCCGCGTTACCGTGGCGAGGGGCTGCTCCCCCCCCCGTCTGTCTGTGTGTTTGTGTTTGGAGTGTGTCTGCTGCACTCTCCGTGTCTTTGATGCCTTGTGCCAATATCTTTGATCCGACGGGACAAATAAACTGCTGTAAGCGGCGAGTCGCTTGGTGTGGAAACTTGTCACTTGTGACAGAATCCCATTAAACCCTCTCTGGTACCGGCACTGTTTGTCATGATTAAACTTTAGTGAAATGCCTGGTTTTGAAACGTCTCCTAATGGACAGACAGGACCTGTTTTGAGAACATCTCTCTCTCTCCCCCCTCCACCACCCATTGTTGTGGGAGGAGATCTCACCATCTGATTGAAAAGTGATGTGTTGTCAAAGCAGCTGTGTGGGTTTGTGCCACTTCCCATAACCACGTTAGTGGAAATGATGCTTCACTAAGATTGGCAGGTTTCACTTTCATTCACACTTACCGATCCCCCAAAGCAGATCCTTTACAAAGGGGAACAAGAGGGCCAGCCACTAGCTAGGCACACATTTATTCTTGGCAGTTGAGCACATTTCATGTCTGTGGAATTCCATGTTTCTTCTTCTGTTGCAAACCACAAGGTTATACAGTAGCTACACAGCCCCGCTATTGTGACAGAAAGGATTATGTCGTCCAAGGCCATGTGCCCCTACACAAATTGCACTAGTGCAAGATGATGAATATTAGTGATGTTTGAGAACGTTAGCGGTCATAGTTTTTGCTGTAGATGTTGTTGTTTTGAAACTCCTGTCTACCCTCAGTTCTCCTCGCACCACGTGTACCCTCTGGCCATCCTGTGGGCGGAGCCTGTTACCCAGGAAACCAGAAGCCAGTGAGTCCTCTAGTCTTAGGTTCTACAGGCCTACTGTGGGTTGTTTACCAGTTTGTGTGTCCGACGTTGAGCTTTGCTGTCCACTGAAATACTGCTGCACCTATGATATTCTACTGTACTTCTATTTCTATTTACTTTCTATGTACTTCTATTTGCACTATATATATATAGCTATGAAGGAAACTGTCTGCAAAATGTATAAAGTAAATGTAATGTTGATGTATTTTGTGCTCTACCAGGTATGGCATTAAGGTGACCACACCAGAGGAGAGTTTCACACTGCTAGCTACCTCACCTCAGGAAAAGGTATAGAGGTCCACAACCAGTCTGGACAACCCCTTCTCTAAGGTTTAACCTTGATGTGCAAGTCACATGACTTGAGTCATTACCTAACTCTCCTGTGTGTGTGTGTGCTTCTCTGCAGGCAAAGTGGCTGCGGGCCCTGAACCAGGCTGTGGAACAGCAGGTTGTGATGGGGGACAGGGTGGGGGTGGGGGGCGTCCCCGCCGCGGCGCGCTCCGCCTCTTACACCTTCACCAGGGAGGGCCGTCTGAAGGACGCCACCTACAGCGGCCGCTGGCTCACTGCAACGCCCCACGGCAGGTCAGTCACACACACGGGAGTCTGGTGGCTGAGCGGTTAGCATCAGAAGGTTGCTGGTACGATTCCTGGCCGTGCCAGATGACTGTCCTTGGGCAAGGCACTTCACCCTACTTAGCTCGGGAGGAATGTCCCTGTACTTACTTTACTTTAAATGTAAATGTAAGTCCCTCGCTCCATCCTAAAATATGTATTTTTTCTTACTTCTTCTGACATTATCTAATTGTGTTTCAGGGGGACGATGAAGTGGCCAGATGGGAGAACATACACAGGAACATTTCAAAAGGGATTGGAGGATGGGTGAGCTAGATTAGTACAATGTCAAACGAGATGCACCACTGTTGACTCTTGGTTAGGACCTCGCATTCTCCTAGATAAGTTGTGTTAATTATCTACAGGATTAGTGCTAGCACTGATAGTGTCTTCCATTGTTGCATTGGTGTGTTTCTCCCTGGCTGGTAGCTATGGAGACTGTCTGATGCCCAACAAGCTGCTGAACAAGCCTGATCGTTACCTTGGCCAGTGGAGGGAGGGCAGGATCCATGGTTTTGGGACCTACAGGTCAGCCTGCCTGCCTGTCTGTTTCTGTCTGCATGCCTGTCTGTCTGCTTGCCTGTCTGTCTGTCTGTCTGCTTGTCTGTCTGCATGCCTGTCTGTCTGTCTGTCTGTCTGCATGCCTGTCTGCCTGTCTGCATGCCTGTCTGTCTGTCTGTCTGTCTGCATGCCTGTCTGACTGCTTGCCTGTCTGTCTGCATGCCTGTCTGTCTGAATGCCTGTCTGTCTGCATGCCTGTCTGTCTGCATGCGTGTGTCAAAAGCAATCCTAGTAAAAGCCTAGTGTGCGTGTAGAGTATCTGAGGTGTAACAGTGCAGTGTGTGCTGTGCCTGGCCAGGTATGCCTCCGGGGAGGTGTACGAGGGCTCCTTCCACGACGCGCTGCGTCAGGGCCACGGCATGCTGAGCAGCGGCAAGCTCGCTCGCTCCTCCTCCAGCGTGTTCGTCGGCCAATGGCTGCAGGACAAGAGGACCGGCTAC
The DNA here is from genome assembly GCA_903064625.1 of Mallotus villosus. Lineage (NCBI taxonomy): Eukaryota > Metazoa > Chordata > Actinopteri > Osmeriformes > Salangidae > Mallotus > Mallotus villosus. Next base: position 82,596 of record CAEFZP010001086.1, read on the forward strand.
GGTGTCTTCGATGACATCACAAAGTAGGTCCCACATCTCCAGGACGTGTCCGGTCCCTACACACACACCCAATTTCCCAGTAGCTTCCTACAGCTAAGATTCATGTTTGTTGTTGTTTGTTTTTTACTAGCCAGTGGGTTCACTCTTGGTATGATTTCAAACCGTGTGTGATGTGTGAGTCAGGAGGTGTTAAACTCCCATGTTGTCTCAGAGGTGAGAAGTACATGGGCATGTGGCTGGAGGACCAGCGGCAGGGCAGCGCTGTGGTGGTCACCCAGTTTGGCTTGTACTACGAGGGCACCTTCAGCAACAACAGGATGACAGTGAGTGCCAATGCAAAGGGAATGTTTTCATGAGGGGGGGGAGAATGGTCCCCCTCATGTGTTAACTGTGTGTGTGGCTCACCCTCAGGGCACAGGCCTCCTAGTGGTCGACGACGATACTTCATTCCAGGGAGAGTTCTCTGACGACTGGATACTCAACGGGAAGGTACTAGAAGATTCTGGGGAAGTTGTAGATGAATGATGCAATGTACCATTGTTAAATTACTGTATGTGTATATATATATATATATATATATATATATAGGTTATTGAACACTACTCGATATGGAATATTTTCACTTTTCCTATCTTACTCTTTCTTTTTCATTCATTCACTCCAAACACACACACTTGTGCGCCTTTCAGGGTACCTTGTCCATGCCTAACGGGTGATCATATCGAGGGTCAGTTCAGTGGAGAGTGGGCCACGGGACTGAAGATAGAGGGCAGGTACACTAAGCCCAACCTCTACATGACAGAGAGGAGAGAGAGGGCCCGTGAGCTGTGAGTACAGACCGGAGGCTTTGTGGGCGGGCGGCGGGCGGGGGGGTCATGTGCATTGTGTTAAGGCATGTTGGTAGATGTGTGGGTTTATTTGTTAGTGTGTCTCTGCCTGTATGTGTTTTTATAACTGTGTGTGTGTGTAGTAAATTGGGTCGCTTGGCAGTGCCTGCCAATCAGAAGTGGAAGTCAGTGTTTGAGGAGTGTTGGAGACGGCTGGACTGTGACGCACCGGGCCAAGGGGACACGAAGAGGGCCTGGGAGAAAATAGCTGCCACACTCACCTCAGGTCACAGAAACAGGTAAAGAACACACACACACACACACACTGTCACACTCACCTCAGGTCACAGAAACAGGTAAAGAACACACACACACACACACACACTGTCACACTCACCTCAGGTCACAGAAACAGATTCAGACATGTCCACACAGATGCACGTAACAGGTGTGTGTGTGTGTGTGTAGTCCGTTGTCGTTGAGTCGTAGTCAGAGGAGGACCCTGGAGCAGCTGGAGGTCATCCCTCAGCACGTGGGTCCTGTCACCACCGTCCACTACAACAGCATCAGACGTTACCTCTCCAAGGTCCTGCCCCGCCCTCTCACACACCCACCTCTTCAAGACGCCACACCAGCTTTGTAGCACAGTGATTAATGCCCGTCTCCCGCCGCTCCCCTCCCCAGGCGTGCGAGACCCCCCTGCACCCTCTGGGCTGCTTGCTGGAGACCCTGGTGACCGTGTACAGGATGACCTATGTGGGGGTGGGATCCAACCGACGGCTGCTGCGCCAGGCCGTGGAGGAGATCAGGTCCTACCTCACACGCATCTTCCAGCTCGTCAGGTACGCGGCCAGAGACTTCTGCTCTGCTTTCATACATTTACATTTACATGTAGTCATTTAGCAGACGCTCTTATCCAGAGCGACTTACAGCAAGTACAGGGACAGGCAAGTAGGGTGAAGTGCCTTGCCCAAGGACACAACGTCATTTGTCGAATTTGGGAATCGAACCAGCAACCTTCGGATTACCAGCCCGTTTCCCTAACCGAGGGATATGCTCCACTGCTCCCAGGGGTAACCTGTCTCTCCTGGCGTCTCCAGGTTCCTGTTCCCAGACCTCCCAGAGGAGGGGACCTTCATCCCCGAGTGTTCCTCCTCTCCAGCCTCCAGCCAGCCAGGGTGGCTGGGATCTCCTGTTCCCCTGACCGAGGCTGGCCAGCAGGGGTGAGTCTGCCCTACAGAGCCTCCTCGTTTGGAGTTAAGAGTTCTTCCTTCATTCACTCCCACCAGATAAAGTGCAGGGTGGGAATGAGGGAATGACTGAGATTGGGATGATGACTGAGGCAGATATACCAGATATACCCCTAGAGTATAATATGATTCCACACCTCTCTTGTCTTGTCCTCCCCCCCATTCCTCTCTCTCCGGGTTCCCCCCTCCTCTAGCTGTGTGGTGAGCAGCTCCAGCCTGCTGCTGCCCGTGCTGCTGCCCCGCCTCTACCCCCCCCCTCTTCACCCTCTACTGCCTCCACCAGGAGAGGCAGGAGGCCGACTACTGGGACTGTGTCATCCGCCTCAACAAGCAGTCTGACCAGGCCCTGCTGGCCTTCCTCGGTGTGCCAGAGTGAGTCACGACACACACACACATACACACCTGGTTGGGATCACACTGTGTTTGCCTGACTCCTTCCCCCTTATGGTGACTATTGTGTCTGGTCTTGTAGGAGGTTCTGGCCGGTGTCTGTCTCTGTGCTGGGGGAGCAGAAACAGGTGAGCTCCACCCGGCTAGTCCAGCCTCCTCTCCGCTCCTCATCCAACCCTCCAGTTCCACAGCTCCCTCTGCCTTCTGCCTCTGCTGCTGGAGACTCTGCTACCACAACACACACCAACACATATCTTTTCCTCCTCCATCCTTCTCCTCCTCCCCCTCTCACTCCTTCTTGTCCTTCCCCTGCTGGTCCGGATGTCAGATCCTCCTTAGCAAGTGCAGGACAGCTGTGAGCTGCTGCGCTGGGCTGGGGCCTATTCTATATTACACACCGCACTATCATAGTCCTCTTATATAAGTTCATGTCCTGATCTCATCGGCCAGTGACTCACTGTAAACAAGCGAACGAAGGAAAAAAAGCACAGGGTCATGTCAGGGAAGTTTTGTTGTCAGTAAGATGCAGATTAGAAGAATGCTATTACATTTCTGGGGAGTAATGTTTGCTTGTGCCTGTTTTCCTGCCCACTCCCAGGTCCTCTCCTGCACTAGAGACGCTTGCTTCGCCTCTGCTGTGGAGACCCTTCAGCAGCTCAGGTAAACACTCTGGTCCAGTGTTGCTACTACGTTACCGTCAGAACCTCTTATGTTACATTCCTCTCTTCTCTCCCCTGTAGCACCACATTCACTCCGTCAGACAAGCTGCTGGTGATCCACCTAACCTTCAAGGAGCTGAAACAGGAAGTACAAGCCCTCCTGAATGGGAACTTCCTGTTGTCCATGGACGACCTCCTCCCCCTCTCCCTGTACGTGGTGCTCAGAGCCAGGTATGACATCATCATCGTCATCGTCCAGAGGGACCTGTCCGGGGTGGATGTGGTGTGATGTGAGGCCAGGGGGTCTGGTGATGTTGTTCCCTCTGCAGGATCAGACACCTGGGGGTCTGGTGATGTTGATGTTGTTCCCTCTGCAGGATCAGACACCTGGGGGTCTGGTGATGTTGATCCCTCTGCAGGATCAGACACCTGGGGGTCTGGTGATGTTGATGTTGTTCCCTCTGCAGGATCAGACACCTGTGGGTCTGGTGATGCTGATGTTGTTCCCTCTGCAGGATCAGACACCTGGGGGTCTGGTGATGTTGATCCCTCTGCAGGATCAGACACCTGGGGGTCTGGTGATGTTGTTCCCTCTGCAGGATCAGACACCTGGGGGTCTGGTGATGTTGTTCCCTCTGCAGGATCAGACACCTGGGGGTCTGGTGATGTTGTTCCCTCTGCAGGATCAGACACCTGGGGGTCTGGTGATGTTGATGTTGTTCCCTCTGCAGGATCAGACACCTGTGGGTCTGGTGATGCTGATGTTGTTCCCTCTGCAGGATCAGACACCTGGGGGTCTGGTGATGTTGATCCCTCTGCAGGATCAGACACCTGGGGGTCTGGTGATGTTGTTCCCTCTGCAGGATCAGACACCTGGGGGTCTGGTGATGTTGTTCCCTCTGCAGGATCAGACACCTGTGGGTCTGGTGATGCTGATGTTGTTCCCTCTGCAGGATCAGACACCTGGGGGTCTGGTGATGCTGATGTTTTTCCCTCTGCAGGATCAGACACCTGTGGGTCTGGTGATGCTGATGTTGTTCTGTCTGTGCAGGATCCGAAACCTGGGGGCCGAGGTGAGCCTGATTGAGGACCTGATGGAGCCGTGTCTACAGCACGGAGAGCTGGGCCTCATGTTCACCACACTCCAGGTACACTACACCCTACACACACACCTACTACATATCTACGTATACTGGATACAATAAAGCCCAACAACAGAGAATACTGTGAAAAACCGAGACCTGCCAGCTAGCTGGATTATAGCTGTGGTTTCAGATGATCAGTGTGAGTACTTCGTTTACAAAGTCATTGTGGTTCTCTTGTCTTGTGTGTCTACGTGTCTGTCAAGGCTTGCTATGTCCACATCCAGCGGGAGAAGACCACATGATGAGGGGTAGGAACCAGTCTCCTGGCATCAGACTGTCTGGGAGGTACAAGCTCTAATGATCTCACAACACTGTATACTGACTACTTACTATGTCCACAACCACATGGAGACGTGAACTAAGACAATGCAGTTGGACGGTAGATATTGAATGTATCTACTCTACCTTGGTGACACAGGGAGATCTCTGAGAAGAACACGATGTCTCTATACTGCCTCTCTCTGTCACTCACTCTCAACTCCACTGTTTTGGCCCTCCATAGGGACCAGCGATTCATTACTAAGCTAGAATTAAGTCAAATTTCCTCATCCGTGGCTTGATCACTGGTTACATAATAATGATGTAAATGTTGATTTGGGTGTGGCCAGACTCATTCTAAAGGGAGTTATGACGGAACGTTGAGTTATCTTAAAGGGATAGATCATGTAAAGCTCAAAACAGTGGAAAATATTTACTATTTAAAACTTTTATGAACAGAAAACATATGGGAAGTGTCGACTATGCTGCAATTTTATTTTTTGAATTGAATTTATTTTTTCTAATGTGTAGACTAACTCATCTTTCACTCATCTTAAATGACAGTGGATTGTAACTGTGTGTTAACTACTGTACTAAAGTATCTTAATAGAGGAGATGGACTGCTTATAAATGCTGCAAATTCATGTTATATATAAGAATTTATATATATATGTCAAGCTACTGCGCACATTTAAAACAGTTTAGCAATATTCTTGAAGATATTTTCCAAAAAAATGGATTCAAGTATCCAATTTGTGTGTGTGTGTGAATGTGTGCTGCTGGTTGCTTTGTGCGGTGAGTGTGTGTGTGAGTGACTTAGATCAAACTTGACACGGCAAGCATTTCACCAGGCGTTATTAGTGTGTGACTGATAATCCTGAGTGGTTTAGAGGCTCAGGGTTCATCCAGAGACAGAGCTCCTGAGGGAGGGACCTGAGGGAGGGACCCTCGTCTGGTCTCTGGTCTGCTCTGTGGGGAGGGATCCTGGTCTGGTCTCTGGTCTGGTCTGTGGTCTGTGGCACCTGTGTCTCCCTGGTATCCTGACTGTCCAGTCCCGCTACTGTTTCAATTCAGTCCTTGTTTAGGCATAAATGTATATTCATGACGTGATGAGGGATTACCTATCCCTTTGACTGATCGGATTTTTAGTACAAATGTAGGATTCCGAAAAGAAATTAATCCATGTGTTTATATTGCTTTCATGGCAGTGTGCTGTTTGAGATTTCTAAAGCTTGAAGTTAACCGCACCTTTGGATGAGATGATGGCACTGTGTTACTGCTCAAACTGTTCACCTCTGTTGTTACTCTGATGTATGGAAACATGGACCCAGCCAGACTGGGGCCTCAGTCTTCTGTCTTCTGCTCCTGTTATTTACAGATTGTCTATCATCATGTAGTCTTAAACCATGGATTTCACAGATGCTTGTATAGTGCGCTTGCCTCAATGAACAGGCACATTTGATTGAACACTGAATATGATGTTGTTGTTTTTTTACTCACAGCTGCTTTATACTGTAACCACTGTTTGAAAGTTAAGAAATGATTGAGCAATTAATGGGTTGTGTTGGTTGATTTACTGACAAATGGATGACATTTTCTCTATCAAAATAGAAATAAAATGAATGACCAAGACCAGAAACATCTCCTTGCCTTTTGCTCTTACTACAACATGTTCTCCCTGCTTCCCTGTGTTTGCCGTGAGTCATATACAGGCCTTACATTGGACAAGCTCCACAACTGAGTTGTGTGACCACATGGAAGTGTATTACTGGTATAGTGGTGGAATTAAAGAGTGTATAGTGTGTTTGTTTGGTGGTGGTAAGGGTCTTAGTGAGTGCTGGAAGGAGGATCAGGATTAACACTGTGATGGGGAGTGACCCTGAGGGTTCTCCTCCGACTCCCACTGCGGAGAGGAAGAGACATCTGGGACACTCCCTAATCTCCCAGGAGCTGTCGGTGAGGATGACCTCCTGAACTCCACAGGCACGTCAACCTCCTGTGACGGGGTGACACTTTGTGTTGCTTACAGTAAATGTTGCTTTGTTGAGAGTGTTAATTCTTCCCCCCAAAAAATCCACGGATTAACCATCATTAATTTGGTGTTGCCATGTTAGTTACTAATCAGATTTCAGTGTTTATGTTTTGACTTTAAAAGGACCAGCCAGCAGTGTGCGTACGCACACACTGGTTTGACGTTGACGGCTGGTCTCTTGAATACCCAGATGTTGCTTTTTCTTTGGATTTGAGCCCAACCACCACTATTAACCACTGTGAGCCATGCTACTGTTAGCTGGATCCGCATGGCTGCAGAGACTTGAGTGTGGGGCTAAAAGCAGCGCTAAGAAGATTTGTGAGCCGGACCTGCCTGCATGGTGAAGTGCTCCCAGAGAGAGAGAGAGAAAGAGAGAGAGAGAAAGAGAGAGAGGGAGAGAGAGAGATTGCTTGCTCGTCCAGGATTATGTGGAGGATAGAGAGGGATTACAGGCTGCTTTTCCGAGGACGCTTTGTAGTAAAACCACGTACATGTTGCCACCGGTCCTGGCTTGGAACCTTTACCTAAATATATTTGACGGGATGGTCAACAGCTGAAGTTGAGCGTCTGACCGAGGAGCCCTGCGTGCGGACATCAGGGAGAGGGACACCCGAGGACTGTGGCAAGGTAAGGTTAAAGTCTGACGCTCTCGCTTGTTTGCTTTGTTTGATGAGCTTTTACTCTGAGCCGGTGTGGAGCAATCAGCTTTACCCCTCACTGAGCAGCATATCAGCACAACATCATCCAAGCTCAATCTGACAGTGTAACTTCAGGCGTGTGCGGGTGTTTTATCAGACCGCAATGTGTCACCATCTGTGGGTCTCGACCCGGGCGAGAGATGTGAATAGAGATTATGGAATTAAATGGAATCACAGGAAACTGATGATATGGTTTCTTACATGGTCATGTATGGGTGAGCTAGGGAAGCACTCCTCTAGTTTCTGCCTCCTGTTACTCGCGCCTGCATCCAATGACGCGATACCTTTAGAATAAGGATGTGACGTCGTAGGCCAAGATAGAATGTAGGTTTGAACCTAACCTCGGTATCAGAGTTATAAACTGGGCTGCTCTATCCCCCCCTGCCAGCGGAGAGGGGTTGCTAAGCATGACATTTAGTGGCCTTGCTTTCTGCTTCAATGATTAGTCATGTCCGGGGGAAACAAATGGTCAAGAGGGATTAACTACAATGTCCTCCTTTCGGACAAATGAGGTAATTAGGTACGGACGCTTGTGTGTCAGTTAGATAAGGACACACAGAGGTGACACACCCAAGCTGTGTCCGTAGGCCACAAGACAATTAGCACAAGACGGTCGTTTCATGATCACAACATGACTGGAGTTCTGTGGTTCTAATATATTTGTATGTGAGCTCGTTTTGGTGAGAGGCCTCTTTGGTTTGTCTGCAGTGAGACCGGTGTCCTCATGTTCACCATGAGACAGGAGCTAGAAGGAGAGGAAGGCCCAGTCCACGAGCAACATGAACATGGTAGGACACACACACACACACACATTCCTCACCTCATTATAAGATGTTTAGATTAGTAGCTCCAAGGAAGACTTATCATTAAAACGGTCTAATCAATACAGTGTCTTTGTCTTGAACCTTAAACAATAACCACATACTCACCACGCGATCCAAAGCTTAAGCTTGTCTGCCAAAATGTCATCAGAATGATCTTACTAGATTAAATGATGTCCCGCTGTTTAGCTTTCAGTGTAGATTCATATTCTGTGTTTTAACATGCATCTGCGTGCGTGTGTGTGTGTGTGTGTGTGTGTGTGCGTGCGTGCGTGCGTGCGTGTGTGTGGTGGAAGGCCTAAGTGATGTTCTGCGCAGAGTGGTGGAAGAGGTGAGGCTAGCGATCAGCAGAGATGTCAGTGGAGCAGAGCTGCTTCACAACCTGCTCGGCGCCCCCTGGCTGCATGCCCTCCTCAAGGTACTGCAGCTACTGTAGTGTTGTATGTGTGTGTTATATATGTTAAGTGTATGTCATGTATGTTGTTTGTACCTTCCTTTCTGTCTGCCTGCCTGTTAGCCTTCTTACCGTTCATCCTTCCTACCTTCCTTCCCATGGTCCTTTCCTTCCATGGTCCTTTCCTTCCATGGTCCTTTCCTTCCATGGATTTAATGATGTTTTCATCTGCAGCTTGCGTCTGTAATGGCCTTTGACTGATGAATCCTGATCTCTGCCTTCCCAGGTGTACGAGTGCCTCCAGCAGTTCCGGACTCTTCGGCCCACCCCCGTCCTGCCTGATGCCTCCAGCCTGTCCTACGAGGTCTGACATTTCACATCTTTTACTCTTCTATTTTGCTTGTATGACAGTATTATATCACCTATTGCATGACTATGACATATGGACATGCCTGTATTGAAGTGTATGTGTTTGCCTGTGGCAGGTCCTGCTCAGTGTGAGTGCTGTCCCCAGCCCCTCTGATGAAGCCAGGGAGCTGTACAGTCTTCTGAGCTGCCCGCACCTGCAGGTCAGTCAGGGGAGGGGACGCAGGAAACGTAAAGAACAGCACGTTACAGCATCATCACTGGTGTCTAAGCCACACTCCACAGGCATAGTTAAACCTTGCCTCGGTGCCTTGTCCCCGTGTGTCTGACCAGCTGTCCTCCCCTCCAGGCCCTGCTCTCAGCCCACGACACGGTGGCTCAGTCTGACTACGAGCCGGTGCTGCCTCCCCTCCCCGATGACCTACCTCAGGACGAGGAGGCCATGAGAATCGTCTGTCTGGTCAAGAACAAGCAGCCCCTGGTGAGGCCCCGGTCACTCCATCATTCAGACATGATGGGAGCCCAACGCTTCTCATCGGATGTCTGGGTGGTTGCTTCTGCCTTTGTGTTTCTGATTGCCTCTTTCAGCTCCGTACGTGGTGGTTTGCAAGGATGGAGACTTTTGGTTCATGTCATGGTGACCAAAAATCCCCTTGGCCCTCCTCTGCTTTTCCTGCCTCGCTCATTCATCTTGTCTCAAATCTGTCCACGCGCTCAACGTACACAGTACATCCGTAAAGTGACCCAACCCCTTGTCTTTCGCTCATAAGAATGGCGGAGGGGGGATACGCGGTCGCTGGAACAGCCTACGGAGACTCACCCTGGAAAAGCTGGTGCCGGGGAGAAAGGCGTGGTCGGGGGAGGAGCTGATAGACAGGGAGGGCGGGGACAGGTTTGCCTCGACGGGGCTGCTGCCCCCCCTGCTGCCTGGTCAGACTCGTCCCCTCCCCCGCTACGAGGCCACAGGAAGCTGCAGGTTGTGTCGACAAACTGGCCAGCTCTGGGGCCTCAACCAATCAGCTCCCTCGGTCTACAACACGGCACGTGTTGGTAAGAGGAGGAACAGGAAGTGTTCTTCTTTAAATCACTCGGTTACTCAGTTCTTTAAAAAATTAAATAAATCAATACTCAGCTACTTTGATATTGACATGACATCCATATAAAGTTGAGTTTGAATAAAGCCTGAGTTTCAATAGGTTAAGGATTAACATGTACGCTTTCTCCTCATTTCCATACAATCTCCACATACCTTTCCCTTCCCTTCATCCCTGGCCATCCAAGTCTGTGCTGCTACCGAAAAAAACACAACGGCGCAAAAAGAAATGAATGGAACGGACAATGACGATGCAGATTATGCTTACCCTCCATTTCCCCTCCCAGCCTTCAGTCAGACCACACCCAACTCCCCCACATGCTATTCCTCCACAGGGGGGCGCCCTCGGACTGTCTCTACCATGAGGGTAGCAGCCCGGGCACAGACGGCACCCTCTAGCCCCATGGCCAAACACACCAAAGGGCTGGCTACCGTCAACCGCTTCCACCGCCCCTCCTCTGATCTGAACAATCAACAACATCCATCTCTGGATGGAACCGATTATCAGCGTCCTTGTCAGGGACCGACCAATCAGCGCAACCCTCCGCTGGATCTGACCAATCAGAAACGTCCCTCCGTGGTCAAACAGGCCAGTGTGGACGAGCTTAGGACTACAGTGCACACGGTGACCAGCAGCATGGAGCACAGCACCAGAGACGTCCGCCATCTTGGCCAGAGGATGGTAAAAGCCACAGAGCTGATGTCAGACAGCGTGGAGGAGAACGCCCAGGCCCTCAACCTGCTGGCCCAGGTCGTGGACAAGCTGCAGGGCCTCATCGTCGCCAGTAAGCCCCCCGAGGCGCCGCGGCCCAAACCCTTCCCCTCCTCCTCCCCCTGCTCGCTTTCACCGCTCCTCCTCCACGCCCTCCTCATCCTCCTCCTCGCCCTCCTCTTCCTCCTCCAGCTCTCTCCTAGGCTATGAGGAGGATCAGTGGCCGACCCGAGGAAAGTCCTCGGGTCCGGGCCTGAATGGGAGGAGCAAGGGGAGAGTGACTATCGTTGTCCCTCCAAAGACAGAACGGGCTCACTTCTCCAATGGGACAGCATCCAGGCCAGGGGGAGACCCCCATGACCACGACACCACAGGCTGCCTTTCTAGCAAGAAGCACAAAAAGAAGAAGAAATAGAGCAGGACATAGACCTGCTCACTTCCTGTTGTCTGCTTTGCTGAGATTTCCATGTAAACAGAGTCTTCTCTGATTGTTGCCTTCAAGGAGCATCTCAGTGCTAATACCAAAGAGAAAAATGGCTGCTTTAAACATAATTTGACCTGGTATTGAACCGGACTGTCTTTGGACTCTTGCCAGTGATGTTGCAAATGGTGAAAGGTACATACTTTAAGACATTGGTCCATCCTTCAATGTGTCTTGTTCCTTTGTAGTTCATCATTTCATATAATTAACCTACGACACAGTTTTGTCCGTCTTCAAGTCTTACTCAACTCCATCTTTGTGTGTGACGAGTGTGTGAATCATTGTCATCACAGTTCATCTTAAAGAGGTCCACCTCCTCCTTCATCTGATCAACTGTTCCTTGGGTTCCCTGCCTCCAGCCAGCATGATCGTCTCAATTCTTCCTTCCACTGCCTTCTAACCACCATCCTTTTGCCTGTCACCATCATGTGTTCTCTGCAACGACTTTTCCTGAAACATCTGTTTAATGCTCAGATAGGGTTTTGGAATCTCTAAAACGTCTGTGTGAAACCTCTCTATTCCAGGGAGCGACTATAAAGAAGGACGAGGAGACAGGAGAGATCTTCATCGCCCGGGTGATCAACGGAGGCTTGGCAGATCGCAGTGGTGAGACCTCAGACAGTACTGTACACATTAACACTGGGGCACGTGCTCTGGTCTCTCCTCACTGGTCTCTCCTCCCTGCACTGTACCATACTGTGTGTGTGTGTGTCTCTGCAGGTCTTCTGCATGCAGGTGATTTGCTGGTGGAAGTGAATGGAAGCCCAGTGGAGGGTCTGGACCCAGAGCAGGTCATACAAATATTGGTCAGTCTTCAAACAGGACACTTTCTCACAACAGTTAGTTAACACTCTTGTGTCACGTCTGTACGTCACTCACCGATTCCTCACGTCTCTCCTCCCAGATCCAGTCTGAGGGAACTATCTTGTTCAAAGTGATCCCAAACACACCCCGGTCAACCAACAGCCAAACGATGGTGAGTGGACCTTTACTCAAATCCTTTGAAGTAGTCTTACAACAACTTACATGTTTTCCCCTGATTTTACAATATAAGTGAATATAATATATGATGAATGCCTATATCCACCAGTGAGATTGCACTGTCTTCCTCTCTGTGGCTCAGTTGCGTGTGCGGGCCATGGCAGACTACTGTCCCCAGCAGGACCCTGCCATCCCCTGCCCTGATGCAGGCATGGCCTTCAGTAAGGGAGACCTGCTGGAGATTGTGGACCAGACCGACATCCACTGGTGGCAGGCCAGGAAGCTTCCCAGCACCACTTCCTGTGCCGGCCTCATCCCCTCCACCAGCCTGCTCAAGAGGTCAGGTCACATGACCATGTTTTTTCTCCCCATAGGTTGGACGGTGTCCACACAAGGTTCATCGTCATAACGCTTGAGATATGAGATTCAACGCTGTTGAGTGTAGTTATTCAGCAGAAGCCACTATGTTTGTGATAAGTGTGTTTATAGTGAGTGTGTAAAGTGTTGTCAGTCAGCTGATGTTCTTCCATCTGTCTCTGGTCTCCATTGTCCAGCAAACAGAGGGAGCAGTGGTGGTGCCAGCCTTTCCAGGCTCACACCTGCTCCAAACCCTGCGGTAAGTAACTTCTTGTATTGATCTGTCTCAAAGTTAACACTTCTTGTTCATCCCAGTTTCTGTCAGTCAAGTTTCACATTTTGAAGAAATATTTTAACTGTCAAACGGTTTCCTTTGCCTTCTGTGCTGCTAGGGAAATTGCCCGATGATGGCAAAGGTATGTACTGCGGAAAAAGAGGGATAGATATGCTGGCTAGCTGGGCTCAGTGGTGTGTTGAATGAACGTCATGTTCTACAGTGCATCTGAATGACGCTTCTCTGTCTAATTCTGTGTCTGTGTTCTTACTTCCAGAAGAGGACACAAAGGATGCTGATGACAAATGTATTAAAGCAGGTAAACTCACTCATTCATTCAGTCATTCATTCATTACTCTGTTCTAGGACATCCATCCCATTGTCATATTGATACATTCAGAAGGAGATACTGTTGGTATACATTTACACCTCTTCTCTTTTCTCCGTAGATGAGGAAGATTTTGATTCTGGTAGGTAAGTCTTTACGGACTCACATAGAGAGTTCAGATATATGTATGTATTAGAATGAAGCAGAAACTAATTGTCAGCATGACACCATTATTAACCATCTTGTATGTTTCCATGTCTTCCTTCTCGATACTGATACTCTAGAGGATCTCAGAGAGGGTAAATACGTTTGTTTATTTCAGACAAGAATGTATTACCATGATTAACTCAGTCACTATATTAAGAATACAGAAATGATTTGGATTAGTCTGCTGGAGTGCGACAGTCATGTGATTGCACCTCTGTCTTGTGTTACCTCCACAGAGGAGGCTGAGTCAGAAAGCAGTGTGGTGGATGGCATCTATACCGGTAAGCTGCCTTTGCTGTTGCAGTGACTACTGAACATTCACACACAGTTGACCTCTTTGAGGTGAAAGGTCACGGTGATAACGAGGATGTTCTGTCCCAGCTGGTTTCCGGCGTAGCTTCCGCATGTGGAGGAGGACGGCATTCAGGAAGAGACGGCAGTCCTGCTACTCCTGCTCACCCAATAGCAGGGTTCTTACCAACCCCTACGAGGAAGTGATGACCTACCAGCGCCCCCCACAGGCCCCCCACCGCCTCGTCATCCTCGTGGGTGAGAGAGCCTTGCTGGGGTTTGGAGTTTGTGACTTGCAGAGCTCACTGGTGAGGTGTGGTGATGATGATGTGCGGTTTCTTGCGGCACTGTAGGTGCTTCTGGTGTGGGAGTGAACGAGATGCGCAAAAGGCTGATCACGCTCAACCCGACAACCTTCCAGGGACCAGTGCCTCGTACGTATGCCATACGTTACTTTAATATGAACACGTCATATGTAGGTACACTGTTATCATTTCTCTTCCTGTGTGTGTGTTTTTACCATTCCTCTCCAGACACAACACGTCCACCCAAAGACGGAGAGGAGCCCGGGAGAGAATATCACTTCATCACCAAGGAGCTGTTTGAGGACATGATCTCCAACCACAAGTAAAATGGATCATTTCAACGACAGGGTCCATTTCCTGTGTCTTTTTCCCTGTTTTGTGGCGTGACCCCTGCCTATGGTCTGTGTCCCCGGTCAGGTTCCTGGAGCATGGGGAATATAAAGGCTACTCGTATGGCACTAGCTCTGACGTGGTCAAGGACGTGCTGAGCAGTGGCAAGATGTGTTTGGTAGACGTCGAGCCACATGTAAGTTCAGATGGATTTGATGCTTCATAGTAGTACACCCCAATATCAGTGATATAAGGTTTGTCAATCTTTTTGTCAATAATTTGTCGAGATTTGACCAAACAACCCCCCCTGTGTTCATCACGTGACATATTACAAAGTCAGGTGTGTTATCCTCTGCCATGTCTATCCGCTTGTGTCTTGTCAGAATGTCCAGTCACTGAGAACAACGGACCTGAAGCCCTACGTCATCTTTGTGAAGCCTCCCGGTGTGGAGCGTCTCAAACTGACCCGCAGGGAGGCGCACGCACACATCATCACCAACTACAACGCCAGCCGGCCCTTCACAGTGAGACACAGCTCATTACTTTGCAGTCCTCTATCAACTAGTAGTTTCTTTCTTCTTTGTGATTGTAAAGAGTCACGTGGCTGAGCGGTTAAGGAATTGGGCTAGTAATCAGAACGTTGCTGGTTTGATTCCCCGGCCATGCAAAATGATGTTGAATACAAGGCACTTCACCCTACTTGCCTCAGGGGAATGTCCCTGTACTTACTGTATGTCGCTCTGGATAAGAGAGTCTGCTAAATGACTAAATGTAAATGAATTTCCTTTCTGCCACAAACCTCGCTTCCACCACTCCTCCCCATCCTCTCCCCCCCCCCAGGATGAGGACTTTGCGGAGATGGAGGTGACCACCAAGATGATTGAGTCCAAGTACGGCCAGTTCTTTGACGGCGCCGTGGTCAACGACGAGCTCCAAGATTCCTGCATGCAGCTGTTCACAACCATCCTGCAGGCCCAGGACGAGGCCCAGTGGGTCCCAGCCGGGTGGATGAGCCCCGAGGAGCCATGAACAGAGCGATGGAGAGGATGGAGAGGAGCCATGGTGCTATTTGGAGTGTCATGATTTGATGGTAAAGGTGATGACACAACCCTGACTGCCTTCATAATTATGTTCGACCACCGGTTCACAGAAGAAAATGTTTTTGGATAACCATGGATAACTTATTTAATCGTACGGTAAGCATTTGAATAGACTTCACCCTCCTTGACTTGACCACGTGTCTTGAGAATTGGTTTCATATGTGTGATTATGTGCCAAGCAGATGAGCCTGTTTGGTGTGTTATGTTTTGTGATCACAGCATATATTGAAATCAGATTCAGGTGATACCATTCTGATACTGTACCATGGACTTGTAAGGCAGTCTGCTTCTTCTGGTATTGAGAAGAACGGTTTGAAAACTTTCACTGTTCTGTGCATTATCATTTATTCAATTATATCATATACTGTATTTGTCTCATCTGAGTTAAGATCTGAGGTTGGGTAGACTTGTGAATAGTTGCATTGTGTTCTGTTTGCAGTTACACTAAATGGTATGTATGCCGGTAGCTTTTGTAAACCTAGTTGAATAAAGCCTTGCATTTGTTTATAAACAGGTGTGTATTTCCTTCCATAATACTATGAGCTTAGACAGAACAAGTGCACTCCACACCAGACTAGTGTGTCCTGCAATGTGATCTCTGCCCGGCTAGTTAATCCCCCTCCTGTGCAGATGAAGGTCTATGGAGGATTTAGCTCTGGATTAGGCCTCAGCCTCAGACCTGGCGTCAGCCCCGCCCCCTCCCCGGTCCCAGCTCCCCCCTCCTCTGTCTACCACGCGTCCAGAGAGGGGGAGAAGCAGCTCATTCATTCACAATTTCTTCTCAGGGATTGTTTGGGGGCCTTGTTTGTGAGATGTGGGTGGGACGTCATGGCATGAACACATCAAGCAGACTGGGACGTCCAATGGTATCTGTTGGACGTATCAGAAGGATTTAGTGCTGCTGTGCAGCAACCCTGGTAAAACAACAAAGCACTCAACATTTTAAGGATCATTTGTTTGTTTGTGACTTTGTTTTTGTGACATAAGTCTATGTGTAACGGTGAACAGGATGACTAGGTTGTTTGGATTAAATCGGTCTTGCTGGCAGTTCTTAAATAGATTTTAGAACAGTGCACTTTGACCTTGGCATCTTTTCTTTGACATCCCTACAGTAAAGGCTGTGATGTCATGTCTGTGTCATTGCATTGGAAAAAGTGACCATACCTACCTGTCACCTTGGAGGGGGTGTAATTGGATTAAATCTCTTAGACCTAAAGATTGCAAGTAGATAGATGGCGTCATCTGTTAAGATTCATTCACCATGCAAGACAACAGAGACATTTTCCCTGCTCTGTAACCTTGCAAATACTTCAAAACGCATTCACCAGAAAAAAAGAAAATTTATAGCATGAAAATACACAGAAAAAGATGAGAGCCTCTTTCTGGAATGTAGCGGGGAAGTGGGAATAATAATGAGGTTTGTATCACAGACCTGATTGGCCTTGTAATCCACTCAGGCCATGTCAGAGTGCAGCGCAGAGCAGCCCACCTGTGGCGCAGGCAGAGCTATATCTGGCACAGGGCTGATTTAAACCTGCTGAGGAGCTGTCTTTACTCACATGCCACTGCCAGCCAATCACAAGGCCCCGTCACAACCAAGCTGTTCATCTTCCAATCAATTGTAAGCTGTTTCTCAGGAGCCTCCTCTCAGGATGGACTAACGGGGTCATAGCAGGCTGCAAGAGAAGCCAGGCGAAAGCTCTCCCCTGGGATCGATGGACTGTTGACAGACTTTCTCCTGAAGCTTTTCTCTGACATGGTTGTTTCTTCTCTCCATGGTCGTGGTGGGACACAGTACGGACAGTAAAGGTGGTGAGCAAATCTGTAATGTATCTCGGATGTATGTCTCCTTGTCACGTACTGTAGTACGTTTGTTGTGTGCTGTAGACGGTCTGAACTATGGGATTGTGTCAGAAATGAAATTCCATTTATTATTCGAAATATTACTTTTAGTTTTATCATAATCGGCTGAAGCCCTGTAACTTTACCTCAGCCGTCAAAAACCTGATCTCATTATCTCAAGCCGAGATGTTACAATCAGACCAAACCCTAAATCCTTTTCAAGAGTTTCATTAAATAGCCCTGGCCTCTCCTCTCCAGACAAAATGCCACTCAGCAAAACCAAGAAGAGGAAGTCGAAGAAGGAGGCGAGTGATGTGGAGGATCCAGAAGGTGGGTGGCCGTATACTGTGTCTGGTGTCAGGCTGCATGCTGGAACATCAGAGTCATTAGTTTTCGTAGAGCTTTGGAACAGTAAGATCTTCCCCTGCCCATCACTTGTAATGGGCTTACGATGATCTTGCCACCACAAAGCCTTTTTAGGAATCTCACCACCTGTACGAAAGGAAACCTGTAATCTGAGTGTATGACCCTGTATGCCGTGCGAAACACATTGTTTTTACTGCTGTTGCCCTCCATCCCAGTGAGCATGGAGCACGGTATAGAGATGGAGGGCCTTGCCAGCCGCAGGCAGTCTGAGTGCAGAGATACCCTCACCCCAGAGCCGCAGGATGTCCCACCACAGAAGAAGAAGAAGAAAAAGAAGGCCCACACTCCAGGTATGATGCCTAGCTGTTTTTCTCTAGATGGAAATCTCAAGTTATCCCATACAGTAATACAGCAAATACATCACCTGGTGTGGATGTTTTAAAGAGAACCTGGAATGTTCATCATACATTTTGAGTTTACTGGTACAGTGAACAAATAATTTGAATACTCAAATTTAACTCCTTCAGACCTGGAGGAGGAGCAACCTGACATGACGAACGGAGATGTGGTGGAGGCGCACACAGACGAAGAAGTGACGAAGAAGAGCAAGAGGAAAAAGTGAGAGACAGAGGGCACTGCCATGTACTGTTCCAGCTTGTGACTTATTGCATTATGTGACACGGAGATGGGAGGGACGATGTTTATGACTATGTCTTAAAAACGTCATAAATGGTCTCTTTATCAAAACAGGAAGCCCAAGTTAGCGGAGATGCACTACACCAACGACCTGGGAGTGGAGGATGATGACATCATCACAGATCAATCGCCTATCCCCCAGCATTCCCTGTTCTCCGCCCCTCTGGGCCATAGCCAGCCTGTCGGCAAGGTGTTTGTGGAGAGGAACAGTACGTGTCCTTCCTCCTAAATCCAACACTCGGACTCGGTAACATCCACATAGGGACAATGGAGGGATGATGACATTGTGTTACTTGTCATCAAGCTCCATTAGACTAATAGCCTTGTAAGTGTAGATGAAGGACAGTTTCTATTTCCAAAGATGTTTGAACCAGAATCGTTACGTTCTCCGACCAGGGCGTTTTCAGGCAGCAGAGCGGGTGGACCATCCCAAGCACACTGACCACATGGACCAGTTAGACTACATGGAGGTCCGGCCCATGTGGACCACCAGGGACGTAGCCATGAGGGTACATAGTGGCTTCAGGTCAGCAGACACCCCTTCACTGAGTCTGCGTATCGTATTCTAATGTTTTCCCTTAGTCTGCTTGTCTTTCTGTGTCTCTCAGAGAGGAAGAGCTCTTGACAGTCCGCGTGTGTGTTCTCCACAGGGTCATCGGGCTGTTCTCCCATGGGTTCCTGGCAGGCTATGCGGTGTGGAACATCATTGTGGTGTACGTGTTAGCTGGGGAGCAGCTGACCACTCTCCCTAACCTGCTGCAGCAGTATCACCCCCTGGCCTACCCCGCCCAATCCCTGCTCTACCTGTTGCTGGCCATCAGCACGGTCTCTGCCTTTGACAGGTAGCTACCAGCAGTGGTTGGTGTAGTGTAAGGGTGTGCAATCCAGCCATCTCTTTTGGTGTGTCTCTCTGGGACTGAACCCGTTGTCAGTAAACCATCTGACCTGTCTTGTGTCCAGGGTGAACCTGGCAAAGGCCTCCATGGCTCTCAGGGGCTTTCTCACAATGGACCCTGCTGCTCTCGCCTCCTTCTGTAAGTCACTGTTACATATGTGCAGACATGGAAATTGAATATTAATTATTATGATATTGGGTTAATGTAGAAAAAACGACCCCACTGTT
This sequence comes from Mallotus villosus, assembly GCA_903064625.1. Classification (NCBI taxonomy): domain Eukaryota; kingdom Metazoa; phylum Chordata; class Actinopteri; order Osmeriformes; family Salangidae; genus Mallotus; species Mallotus villosus. The sequence continues at coordinate 101,922 of CAEFZP010001086.1, forward strand.
TTATTTTTACAGTTTGTTAGTATATCCAAGTTACATACATACATACATTTGACATGGGAATAAGTTGTCATTAACCTAATCAATTGGGGGGAAAAAATATAGAAGACAGGCATTGTCCACCAGCCAAGCCTATGGTATTACTATCAAAAATTAAGCCGATTATGAAGAAGAAGCCGATGAATAACTTGACAGAGGATCAGCCAGCCAAATTCTGTTTTCTGTCACTGTTCAAAAGGAGGATTTACATACTAGTTAGTCATAGAGAAGTCTGTGTGTGTGTGTTCAGTCCCTTTCTTTCCCTCTTTCCCAGTGTACTTCATCGCACTGATCCTAACCCTGAGCCAACAGATGACCAGTGACAGGATCAACCTTTACCCCAGTCTTAATGAGACTCTATGGTAAGCTTCACACACTGGTTTCAGGTGTCAAAACAATTGCAGTTCCAGCTCTGCTTGTTGACGAAAGCTGCCGTCGCAAGAATGAGAAACATGGGGCATCTGGAATTTTACCAGTGTCTTACCTTTCTGCCTAGCTGTCTGTTTGGGAAGCATTAAGTCTGCTTGGAACAGCCTTCATACTGTACCTACTGTTTACCTGTCCCCAAGGCCCCCTGGGTCAGAGCACCAGATCCTGCAGCCCTGGATTGTCGTCAACCTTGTGGTGGCTCTGCTAGTGGGCCTGGCATGGGTCTTTGTCTCCACCAGGCCTGACATGGACTACACTGAGGGTGAGGACATGACACACACACAGCAAACTGGCACTCTGCACATTACACTCTAGCTGCTTCCACGGCTGATTGAAACAGTTTGGGATTGATAAACCGTGTCAAGATCTGCCAACTCTTCCTTTGTTACCAGAATTTCTGATGGGGATGGAATTGGAAGAATACCCTAGACATGACGAGAGACTGGAGCTTCCAGCCTGAACCCCCCTCTGTTCCTTCTGCTGTTTCTACTGGATGTGCTGTTTGTGTTGGAAACATTGTCGTCTTATTCACTGTTTTCATTATTTGAATTTTTGTATCATACATACCATAGCTTTTTTGTATCATATAGACTATTTCTATTCCGCAATGTAATTTTATAAATACAACCATGTTCAGACTGGTCATCTGTGTGTTGTTCTTACAAGTCATCTGCAGGGGGAAGTGTTGTCCCAAAAACATTCAGGAATCCCAGGGTCAGCTATTCACAATGCATAATGTAGCTCTTCATCTGTTGTAACCCCTTAGAGAAATAATGTAATCCTACAGTGAGTTGGCTAACCACATAACTTTAACTTAAAGTTGTGAGCAGCAGTTCCCCTATGATAATGATCGAGCACAAATATGAGTAATAACCACCAGTTTGTCGTTCTGTTTTTAATCCTGAAAATGATCTATGAAGGTCAGATGTTCTGCTTTAAAATCTGTTTGACAGAACAACGTGGGAAAGATCTCAAGCAGCTGAAGCTGGAAATCAGTTCAAAGAGTGGTGGGGGTAGTTGTAGGCTACACTAAACATTCTGGCATGAGGAGACAAATGGTTTGGGCCAAGAGTTCTTCCATACTTTAACACAAATGGAAATGTATACTTTTTCAAAGTATTGTTTCAACAGAGAATGATATGAAGAGCGCGAACACAAAGGAGGCGAACAATCCCAGTCCTGCATTTACTAAACAGAGTAGTCGTGTTTCTGAAGAGGGGAGGAAGTTGCTCTCCCTCACTCTAGTTTCCTGCGCAAAGGGAGCTGTGTTCGTTCGTGCACCATAGTACTGTAGTAAAAGATGTAAAGATGGCGGAGCTACAAATGCTTTTGGAGGAAGAAATTCCAGCGGGTCGAAGAGCTTTACTGGATAGTTTCACAAATCTCGAAAGGGTTGCTGAATACTGCGAAAGCAATTATGTTCAGGTAAGGTATACGAAAACTGTCGCGTGCGTCGCTAAGCAATAAGTTAAACAGGGACTAGCTAGATAACGTTAGCTAACGGTTTTCCACGTTTTAGCTGTAGGAATACAAGCGGATACTGTCCACATTCAATCATACTTTTATCAAGCCTGGAATAGGAGTCGATAGGTTGGGAATATTATGCATTTCAAATGTATTTTTTATTACCATGAAATAACTTACTGTCTCGTTAGTTTACTAGCTATTGAGAAAGAAGTCGGTCATTTGCAGTGGCTCGCGAGGTTGATAACAGATTTCTGAATGGAGCGTGCATTTTAGATCTCTATAATGTCAAGACTAGCAACCATAGCAAGCTGTAGTAGGAAAGCTAAATGATATAATTAGCTAGTTTTATCTTGCACGTAATAGCCAATTTAGCTCTAACTAAAACGTATAAAATATGCACAATGTCAAACTTATTTCTTAAAATAAAGGCGTATTCCAGGCTATTTGCTGAGGAACGTCGTTTTCATTATCGCCAGTTTTCTCATCATCTCATATGCGACTCAAACAGTGGGCCTACATTTCGTTCACAAATTACATATTTTGCTGCAAATTTATGTTCCATAAGTGTATGTTTAAATTGGTACTGTAATGTGCGAATGATTCATTGCCATCGCTGGGTCTTGGCTTGTATTTTATAGGCTTTACATAGACATGCGCTTCACACTGACAGCTGAGCAGTGAAGTCATTAGTGATTTGTTGCTGCCTAGTAGTGCCTACCTTTTTAATAGGCTGCATTATATAACCAAGACATATTGTCCCTTGCACACTGGTAGCCCAAAAGCTTTAATAAGTGATGTGATGTACACTGTTGAGTGCCATGGTATTCCAGATTAATTATTCCAAGTCACAGTAGTCCATTCTGTTGTTAACTCCTGCCCACTCACAAGCTGGGCTGGATAACTGTTCTAGCCCCCAACTGTCTGGCAAGCACACAAAAAAATGAAGACACCTGTTACTTCCAGCTCTTCATGGCCACAGAGAGAGATGGGGGAGTGGGGAAGCTGACAAAATATGTTCATGTCTTTTCTGCCAAGAAGAACTCTGCCAAAATCCAAGTGAATTTCTCTAACTGGTGCACAACGGCCAGTTAGGTAGGGCTTTTTGATTTGAGCGAGACAGCAGGCTGTTAATCTCTGACGGAGACAGTTTAATACCATGATGTAATGATTATGATGATATGGGATACTTCAAGGGCAGGTTGGGACTATAGAGGAACATGACAGGTTACAAAAGATCAGAAGGAACAATTTCTGCAGTAGGTATTATCTATTATGCTTATTATATTGCGGTGGCTTTCGGGCTGACTGTCTAAAAGCCTGTTGTTGATGGGAGAGAGCGTCCTCGTTGTTCCTGGTGGGCTATATTGTAATTTTTTGTTCTCAAGGCATTCTTTTGTTCAACCCCACAATTGTTTAGCTTTTTATTGATAGCCCTCGGCTCTCGATCTCATAAGAGTTGCACAGTCTTGTTCTCAAGCCTAATAGCTAAAAGCTATTTGTGATTCCTTCAGTGGCAGGCTGCTGCTTTGGTTTTACAAGGTCCCCTGTGTCTCATGGCCTGCAGCTCCACGCTTCTCCCCAGACCTGCCTCAAGTTCCCCCTCGGTCTCTCTCTTAAATATTTAGATTGTCGGCTTTTAGAACTGAAACACAACTACATGATTTAGCACGCTACGACATTGTTACATCTAGCTTTTATCTGGAAAATGAAGTTCAAGGACTTTGTTTATCTTAATTTATTTCAGCACTTAGCAGTAGGAGCAGTAGGACACTAATAGAGCCTATTTGCCATTTAAAGCATAGGCTATATTAGCTCTCTGCCTTGCTTTGGAATTTCGAATAAAATATGCCCTAATCTTATAACATCTCTCTCTCACTCACACTCTTTTTTTCAGTGTTTAAGGTGGCACACTCTGTACTTTTACAAGACCACCATGTATGTATCACAAAAACCTACCCAATGGTAGCTATACACTAATCATTTCTACTCTTGCCTCATGTTTGTGTGTGTGTGTGTGTGTGTGTGTAAGAAAGCCTGTCTTACTAGAGCATGTGTAAACACAGACGACGTACACATGACTGCTTCCCGCTCACACAGGGCCCTGCCCCTGACATTTTCCAGCTGAACACTCAGCGGGGTTTGGCTCGAGGGGTAGAGAGAGGCTGAATAAGACAGGAGGGAGGAGGTATTATGGATGAGAGATGCGGGACAGGGTCTGGAAAGGGACTACAAACAGGATGCAGTTGAGACTGACATCTTGGAGAGTCAAATGTAATGAGACATAAAGAAGGGCGAGGTAGCAGAGGAGAGAGAGAGAACTCCTCAAATGGAGATGGGGTGTCGTAAAGGAGAAAGACTATAGTAGTGGGGACTGACAGAAGGTATTAGGTAATTTAGGGGAGTGGCAAAGTCGTTATTACCAGCTCGGCTGAAATCACAGATCTGGTTGCTGCTCAACACAGATGGTTATGGTTATGGTTAGCCCAGAGTCCTCTCTCTCCTCCTCCCTTCCTCCCACTAGAGACTCCTTCAGGTGATTGGAAACAGCTGAATGCTGGGAAGGCAGGATGGAGTTTACGGGGGATTGAAGGGGAGAAAGTGTCCCTGCCTGCGTGCCAGGCTGTTTCTTGGGTTGAAAACCAAGAAAATGTACAATGAAGTGTAGGCCTTGCCTACATGGTGTCTACTAAAGGACAAATGTTTCAACTCTCATCACCATTATGGAAAATGGGTAACCCAGATTAGAACAGCCTTTTCGCATTGTTGGTTCAGTGTTGAACTAAAGGATAATGAGATGAGGTTTGGCTTCACATTAAAGGTCATTTCCTCAACTTAATTAGGCCACATCCTAGACATGTTAGGCTATATGTTTGTCTAATGCAAAAAGCTTGTATTCAGCTGCAGTTAAAGCAGTCTCGTTTAAAGACACTATAGATGTGTAAGGAAGGCTACAGTCAATGAACCGGTAATACAAGAGAGAGAAATTGGTGATGTATTTCATCTTTAATGTTTCAATGATTGATCAGTATACGAGACAGGGCTGGCGTGAGGTAGACATGGTCTGCTATTTATTTATTTTCTGTGAGAATGTAAATACTTAAGATTGAGGCTAAATTAGTCTATGAATATGTCCACATGGAGCAGAGATGCTTTTGTCATTGTCTAAGTGATTATCAAAGATAAAGCATGATGATTGATGCTGTAATTAGAGTCTTTTCCAAACCTGCCAGATGAAGTTCATAATGGGCCAATGCATCACTAGCTGTCACAATGTAATGGGATTTGCTGGCACTGGAAGATAGTGATGGCATGTCATTCTTGTTGAGTGGTTAATTAGTTTAAGCCATGTGCCAGAAGCTTCTCAAAACATGTAATTTTGAGTTTCACATCATTGAATGCTTCGAATATGAGTTTGAAAGCCGTTTGAGCCACTTTTAATACTTTGTCCAAACTCCTGTTATGGAGTAGCCCAGTCTATTACCAAGATGTTGTTGGATGTAACACAGCTGCTGTGCCACACTGTCACACAACACAATCCTTTTAAGGCAAGGTTGGCAGTTGGCATCCGTACTCTGGTCTCCGACAGGGTCCAAGCAGGCAGGAGAATAAAGAACTGTTCTGTTACTCCTGTCTGCACCAGATGACTGGTTTATAATGGACCCAGCTGGACCGGAACCAGGAACAGGCTTTAAGAAGAATCACAGAACACATCAGGGGAGGAATAGAGAGGGAAAGAGGGGATGAATAGAGAATGGAGAGAGATGGAAAGAGGGACAGAAGACTGAGAGAAGGGATGACGGGAGAATGGGAGACAAGGAACAGTTGAGCTAGTCTGTTGTAGGGTGTTTTAAACCAGGAATGAAGGTTCAACCGTCAGGCTCTTCCTCTGAGATTGGAGCCCGCTCAGCTCCAGCCGTGTGTACGTGTGTGTGTGTGTACGTGTGTGTGTTCTGTATCAGTCACAATCAGCCACAGAACAGTTATGTTCTGTGCCGCTCCTAAATGCCTAGTAAAACCGCCAGGCGTCCAGTGTGGTTGTCTCCCCCATGATGCCCTGCCCCTCGCTGTCCCCGGGCGAAAGAAAACGGGCCTCCAACTAGGTCACGACTAATGGAGCTTCAGTCTTCTGGCACAGAGAGGCAGGCAGGCAGAACGAGGGGGCGAGGGATGGATGGATGTATGGATGGAGGGGAGGTAGGGAAAGGAGAAAAGAGAGGGATGGATCAGGAGAGTTGAGAAAAAGGAAGATGCGAAAGGGAGGAGTGTGAGTAAGGGAGAAACGGAGAGGGGAGGGAGGAGAGGAGGGGGAGGGGAGCTACAGTGCTGGAACATTGTGCTGTCAGTATTTGTAACAGTCGTCCTGAACCATTTGAAACCTCCACGCCGCCTGCAGCCTTCACACACTACAAAGCGGTGTTATGAAAAGGCGTGTAAAAATCCCCCCCCCCTGATGTTACATTGATAATGTCTTTCATGAAAATCCTAATTTCCTCTTCTCTCCTCTCCCTAGCTACAGCTTGGAAGTAGGGATCAATAACGTATATCTAATCTAAGTAATGTGATGTGAAAGTTGGTGATCATGTCTGAGGCAGCAGGATCATTGTCTGTTCCTAACTAGCCAGACCCCGCCCTCCCCCCCCTTTTCCAAGCACCAGCACCATAACCTGTGTTAATCCAGCGTGGAATGCAATCATGTTCTTAGATTGCTTCTCCTCCCAGACTCTGTGTGACCATGTCCATGTCTCAGCTTGAGAACCATTCGTAGCAATTTTCTACAGCACAGCCGCACACAATCGCACAATTGCATGGACAAATGAAGCTGTTGCTGTATTTGTTATAGGAGGTGCTGCTTCTTTCAAGTCTCCATTATGTGGACATAGCCCTTTTCTCATTAACCAGCAGAGGATTGGCTGACTGTTCAGGAACATATTGATCCCCAGTGAGAACTGATGGGGTTTTGGCCGGAGTGATGCTCTTGTCATGCCACAGCTGTGAGGGTTGTCGCAAGGGTGGGTCATCTCAGCTGTCCCATTCCACTGATAGATGGCTGAAGCCGACTGAAAGCTGCTTGCTAAGCTACCCATCTTCACACAGCAGGGGTGATGCAGGGTGGGGAGGGGGGCAGAGGAGAGGAGCAGACCTTCTCCCCTTGAAATCCTCTGCAGGGCTTTCTTATTGCGCTTAAAGTCCCGGTTTGGATGTAGTCATTTGACAGATGTTTTTATCCAAAGTTATGCACAGGGGGAGATTTGAATTTAAGATCTCTTGATCTGCAGTGAAATACTCCACCGTTGAGCTAGGAATATCCATCCCTACTTCCCTCCCAGCTCCCTCCTGGTCTCTTCTCCCGTCCTCCATCTGAATCAGCAGGACAGATGTCGTCATTGTTGGACTGTAGTGAGGAAGGAGGGGTCCAGGATTGTAGGGATTTGATGCAGCAAGCAGACACACATCGGTGTCACTGTATTTGTGTTTTCCTCTATTCCCCCTTTGGTGATGTGTGTGTGTGTGTGTGTGTGTGTTGTATTCATGCTGACCTACATGCCTGCCTGCTTGGCCCAGTTCAGACACATTCACTTCCACTGATGCTTGGCCTCATCCTGATGTAGAAGCTATGTTTAGCTGTGTGTCTGTATGTGTATCTGTGTGTGTGTGTGTGTGTCTGTATGTGTGTGTGTGTGTGTCTGTATGTGTGTGTGCGCGTGTATGTGTGGTGTCAGTCCCCCCCGGTCCTGCCCAGGGACAAAGCAGTTGATTGAACCTAGTCGGCCTCTCTTCAGTGTGCGCGTGCGTGCGTGTGTGTGTGGTCATGTGATCTGTGCTCTACAATGCTGCTTCAGTAGAAGTGCTGAGTCTATAACATTCCACCTCGCAGGAGGCAACAGGCTCCCTACTCATCCAGCCTGTCCCATTCACTACCTCGTTCACTCTGCCCTGTGTGTGCATGTCTCTGAACTTGTGTGTGATTGTGTGTGATCTGACTCTCTCACTATGAATAGTTAATCATATCTTTGTAATCGTCACAATGTTGTTTTAGAGCATGGCGACTGTGGCCCTTTATTCACCACATGACAAGAGAACAGTTGGATTCATCAAAACCGCATAATGTACGACGATAGTTTCCAGTCACACCAAATCCATACACAACCCAGACTATACTCTTAGTTAGCTAAATGAGGTTTCAAACACAGAGCTTCTACAGTACTGCAGGCTGCATGGTGGAGCTGCAGACGACAAACAGATCAGTTAGGATAGCCGTGGTCCGATGGCAACGTGTGACCCGAGCATCGAAAAGACACGGAGGAAGATGGAACCACTTCATCCATCACTGCTTTGTAACAATGAGAGGAAGGCAGAGGGACGAAACGTCTGAACCAGCAGCTGTCCTTGGATGAACTCTCTGGTGATCTCCCTGCCCCTCCCCCCTCCTCTCCCCGTAGTGTCCAGACAAGCAGCGTGCCCTGGAGGAGACCAAGAACTACACCACCCAGTCTCTGGCCAGCGTGGCCTACCTGATCAACACTCTAGCCAACAATGTGCTGCAGATGCTGGACATCCAGGCCTCGCAGCTGCGACGCATGGAGTCCTCCATCAACCACATCTCACAGGTAGGAGCACGGCGAGTAACACACACACACACACACACATACATACCTACCATAATGGGGTTCACTCATGTTCCATTGAATGCGCTCAACACCTGTCATCTCGTTTCTTTCTCTGAATGTCTTTCCCTCTCTTTCAGACAGTGGATATTCATAAAGAGAAGGTGGCGAGGCGGGAGATTGGTATCCTGACTACCAATAAGAACACTGCCCGCACCCACAAAATCATTGCGCCGGCCAATCCGGAGAGACCAGTGCGCTACATACGCAAGCCTATTGACTACAATGTCCTGGACGACACCGGCCATGGAGTCAAGGTAGGCTGAGGGGGGGAAAAAGGAGAAGCACAATGTGTAGCTGTTAGTTCTTGAAGCGTGTTTTAACAATGAATAGTGGTTCTGTGTTGTGTACGGCATGCTTAGAGCACTATAAACGTTTTCTTTCCCTTCCATTTGTTTTCTCTTCTCTTCTAATGGGTGATGGTTGGCATGACTCAAATCACTAACTTCTCAATGCTCTCTCTCTCTCTCCTTTCTCTTTTTCTCCTGCTTTCGATCATGTGTGTAGTGGTTACTAAGGTTCAAGGTAAGGACACGCCATAGGGCCCTTTTTGAACATCCAACATGCACAGACAAACACACAGTGGCTCTCCTTACATGGGCCACTGCTGTGGAGACGACCTGTCACTGAGAATGTGTGTCACGTGTGTGTATCCTGATTTATAACCCTAAGCTATAAATGTGTGTGTGTGTGTGTTCTGGTTGTGTTGTGCTTGACACGTCCTCGTCTCTCCTACAGGTCAGCGGTCAGAACATGAAGATGGGCGGGGCTCTCCCTCGCACCACCCCTCCCACTCAGAAGCCCCCCAGCCCCCCTATGGCGGGCAAGGGCACCTTAGGGTATGGAAGAACTCACTCACCCACACGCACACGCGACATGATCTAATCTATTTGTTAGGCTGTGCTATTGTCTGTATGTCAGTTGTCGATACATGTTTTCATTGATTTGGATGAAGCGTTTGCAGGGTAATGCTGCCGCCCTGTCTCTGTGGTGTGACTGTCCATGTCGAGATGACAAGTGAATGTGTTTGGGCACTCGACGTGAATTCCTCGCAGGAACAGCGTGACGTCATCTCTGAGAGCTTCTGCTTGTCTAATCTAGGTCACTTCTGTCTCCAGATGCTCTTGCTGTGATGTTATGTTGTCTCCGTGTGTGTCTGCTGGGGGCGAGAAGTTGTAGTAAGGTGTCTGTGGTTACAGTGAAGACAGGGAAGTGGCAGTTTACGTCTGAGCTGTTTTTCTCTTATCGGTGACTGACAGCTCACTCAGTTGAGGCTAAGCTACCATTGGGATTCAACGGTACTTCATTAAAAAAGTGCTTTCGTCTAGTCATTCCTCAAGGGGAATCGGAATGACTAGTGTTTTATCCGATCCCTCCCAACGTTTACTTTCATCAGCCGGTTATCTCTATTTGAGTCACACCTCTTCTATGTGACTGTTTACAGGACTCACTATAACACACGCACGCACACACACGCACGCACACACACACACACACACACAAACACACACACAGTATAGCTCGCAGGGTGACTGTTCCTGGATGCTTCCTGTCCAGTGTGTTTGGAGCCAGTTGGCCACCTCTCCCTCCCCATTGGCTGCCTCTCTCTTCCTGCTCCCCGCTTCCACAGGCATTCTGGGAACACAGTGGAGCAGCCTGGCTCTGACCATGAAGCACACAGCCTTACTCCACCTGGAGCGAGCAAGGCCAGAACTGTCCTGCTGGGCGTTAACTCTCCACTCGCATCATAACTACTTCTGTTCTTAAATTAGCTCATAAAGAGTTTTTTTTCCTCCTCTCTTCCAAACAGGTGACCAACAGGATTAGACATGGCTGCTGTTTTATTTTGTGGTTATTTTAGTTGACAATCCTTCACCTTCCACCCTCCCCCAAATCCATCTGTTGTTGGTATGGTAGATGAGTTGTCACCGATTCATAGGGAGAACAGAACAGTCTACCCATGAGCTAACGAGCCAATGATCGCTCTTGATCCAACATCATCAGCTGTGTCTTCACCCATGCGGGTCCAAAAGGCCGTTCCAGACCAGCCATGTCCATCTCTTCATCTGTCTTCTCTGGGTGCTAAACTTCCTTCCTGCCCCCTCCAGGAGACACTCCCCCTACAGGACGCTGGAGCCAGTGCGCCCGCCCGTCGTCCCTAACGACTACGTTCCCAGCCCCACACGCAACATGGCTGTCGCCCAGCAACCCAGCCCCGCACGCACGGCCACCCTTAACCAGAGGACTCGCACGTACAGGTACCGCTACTCGCCCTGCTCCCACCCCCTCGCCGCCTCACCAAACCAATCACAAACTCAGGTACCCAGGATGTATGGGGGGCCTTCGTATGGCCATGACGGAATGGAAACAGAAAGAAGCAAGGAAGATCTGAAGAGTGGGGGTGTTGCTCAACACTGTCAGACTGGAATCACTTTTTCCGCCGTCGCGTCCCCCCCCCCATCCCCCCTGCTGATCTGCCTCCCCCTGGTCTCTGGCTTGAGAAGGAAGAGGGAGCGCTGCACAGCCCTCATCCAGACTCGTCTTTTTCTTCCCTCCTTCTTGTGAAGCTGTGCCCTGAATGACTGCAGAGTTTTATATAACTGATCCGTGGCTTCACTCCCTCCCTCGCTGCCCCCTCCTCCTCCTCTCGTCTGTCGGAGTCTCCCGTCCTCAGCTCTGTCCAGAAGGGAGGAGTCGTCCTGCCACAAGCTCGGAGATCTGACAGACGGAACGCGCTGATTGGCTTATTAGTCTGCTCCTGTTTTGTACCATCCACATGGTCTGGAGATTTGGAATGTTCCATGTGAGCTTTGGACCAGAGGAAAGCAGCCGGTGCCATAGAACACGTGTACGGACCCATCTGCCTGACAATGAGCATAGTGACTCATCTCGACTCATGAACAGAGATCAACTAGAAGACAAGAGTTGAAGAAGGAAGTCAATGACGACCAGAAGTTTCAACTGGGAATACGACAAAGTCTTTCTGAAGAATCAGGAACATTTCCAAACCAGAAAGCACAAATGGAGGTTGACTGGGGTTTGACTGTGATGATGAAGCTACAATGTGTGCCAGAGTGAAACGCAAAAGCTTCTGTCCCAGGGCGACGTTCCCCATCTATTAAAGCCCATGAAGTATTTATAGTAGAAAGTCTGTTTAATCTGCCTTCATAGACGCTCCTCCTTCCTAGCAGTAAATATGCATCCTTTCCATTTCTCGCCTCACCCCTCTTTCCAAAATACCTATTTTGTGTTATTTTTTCTGTTCTGATGTTTTATTTCTGTCTAATTGATCCTGCTTTTTCGTTCAGCTTGGCATCGCCGCTCTCTCTCTCTCTCTCTCTCTCTCTCTCTCTCTCTCCCTCTCTCCCTATTTTGCTTTTCTGAAGACTCACCCTCTTTCTCCTCAGCGGTAACCTCCATCCTCGCCGCATCGACTAACAATTTCTCTCTCACTCTTTTATTATTATGATTTTTCTTAATCCTTCACTCTCTTAGAACTCGCTCCTCTGTCAGCACTCGAGAGGGCTTCCTCATTTCTTGGGTACGAGGAGGAATGACAAATAGATTTTAATCAACAAAGCAACCAGAGTGGGTACTGTAAGAGAGCGCATGATAGGCACTTAGAGTGCCTGTGATTCCGTGTCGCGGGTCACATCTTCACAAGATTTACTACCGTACCTCTGTCATAATAGATGGGCCATTGATGTTAACATGCACGGTGCATTCCCATAGTCTCTGTATGGGGATCCTAATGGGCTCTCTACTCTGAAGAGCTGTCTCCAGCGTCTGTGAGAATGTGTGAGGAATGAGAAAGCTCTCAGAGAACCCCACTGATCTAATCAATCACCCAGAGGTGTTCTGGAACTCTCCTCTGCTATTGCCTTCCACTCATTGCCTTTTTTTTCTTCTCTGTTCTAGAACACTCTGCTGCTCTATGCTGTCTGTCTGCTATCTCTTCACTTAATCATTTACTGATGTTATTGCTCCAGAACCTTCTAGAGATACCTCTGCTCAGTCATACCTTTTTGTTGTCATTGCTCTAGAACCTTCTCTCTCTGTCTCTGTCTCTGTCGCTTTCTCTCGCTCACTTTGGCCATAGCTGGCTTGTTTCTGACAGAGCAGCGAGACAGGATGTGTAGTGTTGTTGTGCGTCTCACTCTGGTACGTGTTCCCATGTCTCTCCTCGTCCGCGTCTCACTTGTGTGTTTGTGTCGTCTGTGACACGAGTCTTGTGTCAGTGTGGGTCCAACAGTGGAGCTAGTGCTTACTGTTTGTGTACGTGTGTGTGTGTGTGTGTGTCTCAGCAGTGGAAGCAGCGGGGGCAGCCACCCGAGCAGCAGTCGAAGCAGCAGTCGAGAGAACAGCGGGAGTGGCAGCGTGGGGGTGCCCATCGCCGTGCCGACGCCCTCCCCTCCCGGAGCTTTTCCCAGGTACACACCCCCCAGACGTCTCTCTGGTCACCCAGACACAACGCTTCACTGGGCTGCACCAACGCGCCTTACAGGAAGGCTAACCAATGAACATAATTCACTTTGAAATATTGGTCATTTGTTATAGAAGTATTACCTTTTTATCTATCTATCTTAGCTTTAAAAAGTTATACAACAACAAAACTATTGAACAGGGATACGTGTCTACTTGAGCTTCCATAGCAGTGCCTTCTCAATAAACTAGGCATGTTTAGACTAAAGATCCTCAGGGTTTAATAAATGGTTAACAGTTGTCATTAGTGTGGAGTGAGTAGCTTCACAGACCCCCTCCTCCCCCTCCCTCCAGCTCTGCTGACCTCTGCAACACAGACATCCTCTACTCCCACAACCCCCTCAGCCAAACACAAACATCTGTGTGCCGTTCTGATCTGCTGGTGTCCTCTGTCTCACCCTGCCCTGTCCTCTCCCCCTGTTGCCTCCCGTCTTCTTAAGCCTCTACTTCCGGGGTCACAGGCACCTCTGCTACGTCACCTAACTCCGCACCACCCTCCTCCTCCTCCTCCTCGTCCTCCAGCACTGCCGCCGCCACCCCCGCCCAACCTAACTCCCCACCCGCAGCACCCGACCCCCTGACCCCCACTAACCCCGCCCTTGCATCCGAGAGCCAGTCAGCCGAGTCCGAGGCCCCCCCTTCCCCCCAGCCCCCCCTCTGTGCGGCCACTGCTGCAACCTCCACCACCACCCTTGTGCCAGGTGAGTGTGCCCCATTACCCCCTTCCCAGACTCACCCAGCATCACCCGCCCCACCTCGCCCACTCCCATCACCCGCCTGGAAGAATGCAACGTTCCAGAAGGAGAGTCAGCTCATTAGCATTTGTGTCTGCAGTATTGTGAGCGTGAGCCCCCTCATCCTGTTTCCATGGGTTACACCCTCCCACTGACAGCCCACGTCCACCCTCCTGCCTTCACACCTCATCAGGCTCATTTCATCTCGCATCTCCGTTGTTCCTGGTGCTTTGAAGCACTCTTTTATTTCACCCAAAGGACCTGTCTTTGCTCATTTAGATCCGTTGAAACAGGTGCCTACAAATCCCAGAATGCAAGAGGAAGAAACTATGGACCGTTGGGGAGGATTATATACAGTTACTTGCCAGATTGTTGAACTTTATCAAGTTTACAGTGTGCAGATTCCAGATATGGTACCTCTTAAACAAATATTAAGAAAAGAGAACTGCATCAATTGAGAACAGGTACTGTTTAACTGCTGTTGTGTGTGTTTCCAGTATAATTGATTCCCTCTGTGTCCTCTAGGTGGCATGGTTCCCCAGTTCTACAGTATGAACCGACCTGTCCCCAGACAGGTCTCTCCCCCAGTGGGGGGGTCTCTGCCCTATCGTCGGCCCCCCTCAGTGACAGGCCAGCCCATCCTCCCTCAGAGCCAGAGCCAGGTCCAGAGCCCCAACCAGCCCAACGGAGGTCCTTACTACATCCAGAGCCCAGGTAACTCTCCCACCATTATGACACAGCAAGACTACAAGTCCCATGAGTCATTCACATAGCGTCTACAGCTCGGCCGCCCAGCCCTCTCTCGTGGGGGGACAGGCCCCGGACCTTCTCTGTTCCTCCTCGCCACTAGGATCTCTGCAGACACGTATATGTGATGGGTGATACACAGCTACTTCTCCACCCTCGGCGTCAGTCTGCCTGCACACTAACCGTCTCCTCTTCTTGACCTCACCTCCATTTCCTTCTCCTTCCACCAAACGATTCATCTGTCTGTCTTCCTTTTTTATACTTCTTTCTCCTTGGTCCCTGTTCCACCCTCTTTCTCTCTCTGCTCCACCCCTGCTTACGTGGCCCAGGCTCGGTGGCCCCCCCTCCCCCCTCCATCCTGCAGATCACCCCCCCAGCTCCCTCTGATGGGCTTCGTGGCTCGGGTTCAGGAGACCAGTAAGTGGCTTTCAGCCTTCCCATAGCTAACAGCCCGCCCCTCTGCCGTCACGCACGGACAACCTCTCACCTTCTGGTCCTCCCCAGTGATCATCTTAACACCCCAGCCACTTAGTAAAGGCTGACCGAACATTCTAATACAGTGCAGATGTGATTGGGCATGAGGAGTCGTTTTTTTCCCCAAACACGACTCATTGAAGAGAGTGTGTGTGTGCGTGGGTGAGAGAGTTTGTGCGTGCATGTGATGGTGTCTTTTTGAGTTCCCAGCATGGTGACTGAATACTGCATGTCCCTGCCATCCAGGCTGCCACGGGAGACAAAGCACGTTCCTTTTGTTTGTTTTTAGATGGGTGTGTATGTCTTCCGGTGTGTGTGTGAGTTCTAATGTCCCCCTCCTCCCCCAGTCTCCGACGCGCCCCCTCCGCCCCCCCCAGCCGAGGAGCCGGTGTTTGAGGAGGCGGAGCCTCTACCCCCTCCAGAGGGCTACGAGGAGGAGGAGTCAGCCGTGGTGGAGTACAGCGACCCCTACGCTGAGGAGGACCCCCCGTGGGCCCCACGCACCTACCTGGAGAAAGGTACACACACACACATACCTACCTGGAGAAAGGTACACACACACACACACACACACACACACCTACCTGGAGAAAGGTACACACACACACACTCACACACGCACCTACCTGGAGAAAGGTACACACACACACATACCTACCTGGAGAAAGGTACACACACACACACACACACACCTACCTGGAGAAAGGTACACACACACACTCACACACTCACCTACCTGGAGAAATGTACACACACACACGCACCTACCCCTACACCTGTAATATAAAGTATACGCATCTGGAGAAAGGTACCCCCCTCCAGTCCCTCTGTATGTCTTCTCTCATTCCCGTTGTGAAGGGATTCTTGTAGCGAGACAAGATATCTGCTATCAGATCAATGTCGGCCTCAATCTCTCTTTATTTGATCTCCTATTCTTCCACTGTCTTTTTGCCTCACATAAAGCACTCTCAGATCAGACCTGTGATTGCATGCCTCTCCTTGCGGCAATAATCTCTGCCTACACACAGATGAGTCGCGTATGACAGTAATGAGCTCCTGTGCCCCCTCTAGTGGTGGCCATCTACGACTACGCCCGGGACAAGGAGGACGAGCTCTCCTTCCAGGAGGGCGCCATCATCTACGTGATCAAGAAGAACGACGACGGCTGGTACGAGGGCACCATGAACAACACCACCGGCCTGTTCCCTGGCAACTACGTCGAGTCCATCATGCACTACGCAGAGTGAACCCCCGCCCCCCGTCTCCCCCCCAGGCTCCCTCCCACAGCCTTGTGGCGTGGTGGACGGACTTGGCGTCAGTGGGATTGATGTGAATCGTGTACATGCATGAGGGGGGAGGTTCAGAGAGATGAGGGGATGGGAGAGTAAGAAAGCTGCAGAAGGACTTGAATTGGTGGGGCACAACAAGAGGAGAAGAAGAGACAAGAGCTTAAAGAAGAGACAAGAGGAGAAGAAGAGACAAGACCCTGTTTTGCTGTGGTTTCCTGTCGCCACTGAAGGTGACAAGAAGGTGACATGGTACACAACTACACTATTAAGAGTCAAAAAAACGTGTCCAAAAAAACGACAATAACAATCATTGTGTGTGAGACCAGATGACGGAGCCGGTTGTAGCGCTGTGTTTCCTGTGTTGTGAGCGTGCTGCTGACGGCTCGTGCTGATGGGCCTCCTGTCCTGAGAAAAGCTGGTCTCTCTGGTCACACTTTCAACTGTTCTGTTCTGGCCTGAAGTCGTGTGTGGGGGGCTCCTCCGAGCCCTGTGCTGTTGGATTCTCCTTCTTTAGGACAGACACTACGATCACCAACACACTACAGTAGGGTGTCTGCAGTAGCCTTCCTGCTGCCTACCAACCAGCAGCAGTTCAGCCACAAAAGTATTCAACTGTTCAGGTTATATGACTCTTAACCATTTCTTTTTTGTACGTTTTTTGGGTATGTATCTTTTTTCTTTTCTCGCTGGCTCTGAATACTCTGTACTAGTGGACCTAACCAGACTGCCTAGTGGACTATGAAGATGTTGTGTACTGTATGTATGTGCTTCTTTGACTGCATGCTCGCTAAAACCAGACCTACCGGTTTCTTTCTTCTTTTTTTGCTTTGATTCACCAACTTGCTTTACTAAACGTTTTGCCATCTAGAAGATGTTGTTTTTATAAGTGGTTATCGGTTGTCATATCCTTTAATACATAGTTTCACTCAAACTCTCAGATGGTGTTGGATATTTTGTGCCATATTGCGATGTTGTATACGTGTGTGGGTGTGATTGTATGTGTGTGTGTGATTTACAAAACTGACCAACCATACCTTGGTTCAATCCATGGTTTCACTTGTGGTTCCCTCACTAAAGTGAATGGGGACCTACAAAGCAGTGTTTGATCCTTTTTAAGAAGCATTCAAATGTATAACATGAATAGAGCTCACTTGCATTACAGATTGGACTGGGAAGTTGTTTATGTCTTAATGCCATATTGCAAGAAAGTGTTTGACATTAGGTCACTACAGCAATAAAACTGAACTCTGTTTTGTTTTGGCAATAATACCTGGTAGAATGTGATGTCATCAGAAGCTTACTTTTGTAATCTATTGAGTAACAAAAGCACACTGTTTTTAGAGTGAAGTGAATGTGAGATGAGAAACCAAGAAAACGCTAACTGAAAACTATATTTGTGTTAATCCGAATACGTGTATATTTGAAGGACTGTAATGCTATGACAGTGTTATATTTTGGGAAAAGTTTAATCAACCCCGAAAAAGAGCATCTTGCCAACTCTGAAGGATCTGATGATGAAACCTACACAGGTCGACTGGGCTCCTCAAAGACGGCATCCATACAACCAGGTTCTGAATTTGTGTTTGAGTTTGGGTGACACATGCTTTGACAGGGCATTTCCAGAACATACTGTGTCTGTCAAAATGATATGAAAAACAATAAAATGGAAACTATTGATACTTGATATTTTAATGCCAAAGAGCAGCCTTCTCTCTCCCAGATTTGTTCTAGACAGAGCAAAGACTGTTAAGAAAATCATGATGAGTTGCTAATAAGATTCCCATTAAGGCCTTTTTAGTTTTGAAAGCACTGTGATCTGATTGCCAACAACACAAATGATTGCCAGGTGTGCTTCACAAATTATAGTGCTTATGACAAAGTGTGACTGTCCACATGCAGCTTTTGTGGTTGTAAGATTGGCAAAATGGTTAGAGAGTATGATTACAGATCAGGAGGTTGGGGGATCACATCCCCCAAGGTGCTTTTAGATGAACGCTTTCAATTGAACATTGAACTTATGTCTTCAAGTGGAATTCATAAAGACATAAATAGATTCAGAGGGAAATTCAGCAAGGCCCTGGTGGCCGAGTGGATATGCATGGGATCTTGAGTCCTGACCCCTCCGGTTCAAATCTGGCTGGAGGCAGTGTACCCCATGCTTGCTTTCTGGCATGCAAAACATGTTAGTATCTCTTTAAGCATGCCAGAGGTATGGGGCCCCAGGCCTAATGGATAAGCATGCGGACGAGCAAATCCCAACGGCATGGGATCAAATCCACCCAAACCCTCGAACCCAGAGAAATCCTTTGACTGAGCTTGCTCTAAGGTCGCCCCCAAGGTGTCGGGGGCTGGTGTTGTGGGCTGCTCAACGAGCTGGGTTCAGATGAAGCACAGGGCGTGGTGCCAATCAGATCCGTGAGCCCAGATCCCTGTGACCGCAGCGCACTCCCCGACTGCCAGCAGGGATCACCCAACTGCCAGTTGTCAGTTGTCAGTACTCGACTGTCCCACCAGGAAAGACAGTTGGGAGAGAGGATCTCGGGAGCCGGGAAAATACATTTACCTTTTATCAGTTTTATATATAAGTCCAGCTTTTTTCCAAGTCCAAAAGCAACAATTGAGTTGTAGGAAGATCTTTCAGCCAGATTAGAACACAAGTGTGAGGTCATTAAAGAGGCCTTTTCTGCAAGGAAAGACCATTGCAGCCTTCCATGGGGTTTGAACCCACAACCCTTATCTGTCAGGGTACACGTGCTTATCCACTGAGCCATCAGGGACACAAGGAAACATGAGCTCGTTGACAATGCATCCTTAAGGTGAAGTGTGATGTCATTAAAGAGACAGTTTCTGCAAGGAAAGGCCAACGCAGCCTTCCATGGGATTTGAACCCGAGACCCTTAACGCTCATGGTACACATGCTTATCCACTGAGCCATCAGGGACACAAGGAAACATTAACTCGTTGAAAATACATCCTTAAGGGTAAGTGTGAGGTCATTAAAGAGGCCATTTCTGCAAGGAAAGACCATTGCGGCCTTCCATGGGGTTTGAACCCACAACCCTTATCTGTCAGGGTACACGTGCTTATCCACTGAGCCATCAGGGACACAAGCATGTATGAACTCGTTAAAAAAACATTCTTGAGGTGAAGTGTGATATTATTGAACAGAAGGTTTCTGCTTTCATCGGGGAAGATCAGAAAAACCATACATGGGATTTGAACCCAAGGCCCTTCTGAAAGGCCTTAGTTTATAGAAATCTCGCACTTAACCAGTGTGCTACCAGTGACCCAATACATCAGCTTACATGACTCTCCCACTGCAATGTCTCCCAGGAGACAGCAGATAAACTCACCACTAGAACCTATGCCACTAGTTATTATGGCACAGACTAAATAAAGGGGGAGGTGTTGGAGACCTTGTATGTGAACGTTAATTAGAACTACCATGGGTGTTAACATTTCATAACTATGAGAAGATGATTCTTTTAATAATGATTAATTTAGCAGCTGCTTTCAACCAAAGTAAAACACAGTGGAGGATGTTTGTGAAACACACCTGCCAATCGTTTGTGTTGATTAGCAATCGGATCACATGACCAATACCACCTATCCAGGCAAATGAGATCTAACGCAACACTAACCAGGTTAGAAACAGTTAGCAGATCTAGCTCTAACATTGAGTCTCAAAACTGACTGCTCGTTTTACATCTGTGGGTGCTTTCAAAACTGATCAGCTTGACACTGGGTCCCATCCAGTTGGAAAGCACGTATAGATCTAAAACATGCAGTCAGTTTTGAGCATGTGGTTCCCCATAGACTCAATGTTAGAGCTATATCTGCTAACTGTTTCTATCCTGGGGATTGTTGCATTAGATCTCGTTCATCTGGATTGGTGGTAATGGCCATGTGATCTGAATGGCAATCAAGACCAACGATTGTCAGGTGTGTTTCACAAATGAGTGACTGATTATGAGCAAGTGTGACTTTCCACATCCATTATTTGGGGTGGAAGGGATAGCTCAGTGGTTACAGTGTATGACTGCAGAGCAAGAGGTTGAAGGTTCATATCCCCCAAGGTGCTTTTAGATGAAAGCTTTCAACTGAACATTGAACTTATGTCTTCAAGTGGAATTCATAAAGACAATTAGATTCCGAGGGAAATTAAGCAAGGCCCTGGTGGCCTAGTGGATATGCATGGGATCTTGAGTCCTGACCCCTTCGGTTCAAATCTGGCTGGAGACAGTGTACCCCATGCTTAAACCAAGCTTCCCTTGCAGTCTTAAAGAGATCGCCCACTGTCATGGATTTTATTGGGAAGGTGACCAAGTCTTACACAGCTTGTGGCAAGTAGAACAAACTACCTCTCAAAAGTAATAACCTACAGGCATTGTCCTCCATTGATCCTTTGGTGAGAGGCCATTTAGTGCCCTTAGAGGTGGCCAGGAGAAGAGGAAGAAGGAGTAAAACCAGAAGTTTTAGAGTGCTAGATAGTTTAATAATAGTTTGTAGTTAATAATGTCTCGGAATAAAACATTTAATTGAATATTACAAATGAGTGTCGGTGTATTTTGATCTTCAGAATGTCATTTTACTCTATGTGCCTATATGGGTGGGCCAGGGATGTCAGGGGGTTTGTGGCAATGTAAGTATATGGATATTTGCCGCGGGGCGAGGGCTTCAATTACCTCTCTCTTTTTTAACCATACATGTGTTTGCATCCCTGAAACCTGGACATTTAATTTCCTACTTCCTGAGAAAAGGACACAGTCTCAAATGTTTTACGTGTCTGTGATCTGATCGTCTTTGATAACGAGTATCCACAAGAAGGCATTGAACACGTGCTGGATATGCTGTTTTATTATAGCAGACTACAATCAATGGTGTTAGTCCTGTATGAATCAAATGTCAAGTTGGAGGCCGAGAGGTCCGTCAGTCCAAAGAGGACAAAAGGAACTCAACCTGCATTTCCAGGTTCCCCAGGACTTCCCCAGAGAGATTCTGGGAGCAGCCATATAAATGCTCCTCAAAATCAAAGATGGCGTCCATCCAACACTGCATCTGGCTCTGAGACAACACATTGAGACAACAACATTAAGTATTCTAATTCAACAAGGACACTATCCAGGTAGAGCATGTGAAGGGGGGAGATGGGGACTGCACCTTGATTCTCAACAGAAAATGTTCGGCGCTCTGGCTCCAGCTCTGTCCTGGTGGTTGGATAGAGAAAATTACCCCAAACAGGAGCTGAAGGAACCCATTGGGCCGCTGGTGTAGTAGAGAGACATGAGAGATGAGACAGAGTCAACATACTGATAGGACTACAGCATTGTGGGTTAGACCAGCCAATACGTTTACACTATTAGGTTTGTGTCACTTGCCGCTTGGACAGTCTTGCCCTTCAAAAGGCCTAGCAGGACCAATTCAAAAAACAAATCCAGGAAATTGATCTGGGTGATCTGAAATCAAACAAGTACATATTTTAAAGTAACACCAGATGACAAGGATATCAGAACCTTACATCAGAACCTCATTCATTTCTATGGAATCACTATCTGATCTGATGGCTGGCTACACCTACTCCTGCTTTGTCAATTTCCTCCTGTATTGCCTGTCGGTTTCCTGGCTCATTTAAAAAGGAGAGCAGGCGATCATAGGCCTGCTGGAACTCCCTCACATCCTCAAAACAGAAACGTCATAAAACTCAAGCCTCAAACATCCTATTGACTACAAAATGCTGTAACACTCATGACCCTGTCTCTTTCCCTCTCAGTATTGTAATTTCTGTAGTTACCTGGTCATTGAGCTCAGCCAGTCCACCCAGAACCATCCGCCCCGCATGGCTGATGAAGTTCAGGGACTCGTTGGTATTGGTCAAATCCTGGGAAAATATGGGAAAGCCATCGGTACACTATGTACACAAAGTAAAATGCAACGACTCATGACAAATACTGCTTCTCTTTACCTCAAAGGCCTCACGAAGGGCAGCCAGTTTACCCTCAAAGTCATGTGTCCCCTTGTAGGCAAAATAGCTCCTGTATCAAGAACATTTGATATAGTGAGGTGTGCTGAAGTAACCTTTTGTTTAATTATGTACACAGCAGAGTAGCAGTGCTATTTTCGAACGGTGTTCCTACAGTACTTACTGCATCAGGGGGACTTGGAGCATAGGTTCCTCCACATCCTCCTCAAAATCCTACAACACAAAAGCAACATTGGTCTCAATCTCAAGGCGCTTGTCATTCAGTGGCGAGTGAGATCATTGGCAGAGGTATAAGGAGATGGAAGTGTGGAGATATTTACCTCATCAAAAGGGGGTGAAGGAGGAGAGGCGTGAGGAGAACGAGGAGGAGGGTCTTTGAAGGTAGACTCGGTGTTGGAGCATGACCAATTGGTGGTCCGGGTCTCACCCCCTGCCTCGACAAAACCCTCGAAGGTGGTCATCACGTCCACCTCCTGTGATTGGAAAATACAGAACATCTTTAGATGTTTGGTAAACCATTTTACATGACTGTATACTAAATGTGATGTTTCATCAAGGAAAATGTGGTGCACCTGTCCATCCTCGAAATACAAGAACTCCTTCCTTGTATTTATGTGGTGGGACATGACATGGCTCATATGTCTACCAGCTAGAAGCTAGGGAGGACAAAAAGAAATAATTCATAACTAACTGACACACAGTCTGAGTGTGAAGCTAAAAAACCCTGAAGTTTGTGGGCTTGTGAACACTAGGTGCTTGACTGACCTGCACCCCTGTGACCTCCAATTCAATGGTGGAAACAGCTACTGAACCCTGAAAAAGATACACAGGAATACATTCAGTTTCATCCAGGAACAGTGGGATCAACCAGACGCTCTGGTGATTGGCCTGTTCTGTCCTCAGTATTCTCTCACCTCGGGGTTCAGGAGGTCAATGTGGAGATGCCTTCTCCACCAGAGCTGGGTCCGGTTGTTCATTACAACCTGAAGTAGCTGGCAGACCTCCTCCAGGGTCTGTAAAGAGAAAAGTTCCTTGGTATAAATACAAAATGTTGGGGACTGAACTTCAGCCTCCTAATTGCTAGGCAAACACACCAATAGACCTAGAGGACATTGTTTCTTCCAAGGTTGACATTAGAGCTTGTAACTTACTGACAGGGCTGACTCATTACAAGTGTGTTTGCACACCACCACTACTGTATGGTGAGTGTGTGTGTATAGTGTTTGATACAGAGTCAGAGATGTCCTCAAGACAGAGATGTCTGAGTTACCTGCAGTCGTCCAGCAGAGCGCCTGGTGCTATGAAAATCGGAGGCATTCCAGAGATCGACCAGGGGTAGATCCTTCTCAAACCACTCAGGTTCCTCCTCACTGATGGATGCCTCCTTCTCCTTCTCGGCTTCATGCTGAGGTAACAAGAAAGGCCGCACAACAAGAACCAAACAGTCACCGTGACTTTCTGGAATTGAACATGTCCAAACTGTTCACTCTGAACAATTGTCTTTCCTTGTATTGCCCATGGCAGACAAAGAAGTACAGATGTGGCGTTCCCATTCTGTTTACTGATGATATAAGGTTACCTTTCCTCTGGAAAGGGCTGGGTCCTCAAAGGTCATTTCCCCAGCCATGGTAAGGTGCACTTTGAGATTCTTCAGCCATACAGGGGCCATGAAGAAAGTCTGGCAGGGAAGATATGGAGACAAAATCAAGCACATCATCTTCATTTAGGTTGACTTGTAGGTTTAATGCTCTTTTTCTCCAAACAGTAGATAGTGGATAAAGAACATGCAAGGTGCAGTGAATAGTTACCAGAGTGTCCAGAGTTGTCATGTCACCCAGAAGCAGTTTTCCAGCTTTTGTAAGCTGGAGAACAGGCGTGGATGAAGGAGCCTTAATGGCAGAGAGGAAAAGGAGAGAATCTCAGGACTACTATGTAAAATCTGTATTTGTACACAGTAGACATTGTCAGTGTTTTCAGAGCATTTACTAGCAATTGTTATCAGCCCCTGTTCGTACGTTGATGCGCCCTCTCAAACCCAAGACAGACTTACAGGACGCCACACAGGCATGTACAGGACCAGAGGTCCAGACAGAGGGAGCAGCCGCTCCTCATCATCCTCCATGACCTGATGAGGAAGAGTACAGTAGAGGAGGATAAGAAGCATTATAGAAGTAAAATAGGTATAAACTATAACCAGTAATAGGAGATGATCTAGTAGGTTTTGTTGCTCAACTGTAGAGTCTCTGTCCCTTACAGTGGGGGGTGGTTTTTGGGGCTCTTCCTCCACCATCTGAAGACATATTTGATTGTCTTTGGTTGGTTGGTCTTGTCTACCTACACAAGTGAGACAAGAGAACATGCAGAGGAAGCCTCCAAGAGACTTTCCTCTTTTATTTTTCTTCCCCTTCTCTTGAGATCCCTGGGTCACTTTGGGAGATCCCTGGATCCCTGGGTCACTTTGGGCCTGACCCATCGAGCCAATGTTGTAAACAATTATTAGCTAACTTAGCTACTGCTTTAACTGTAACTAAGCACTATCTGTAATCCGAAAGTTGTGTTGTTCACTACTGCAGTTTCTGACTGTCTAAAAATGTTGGAACGGTGACTTAAGACTCAAGTTGTACATGTGACATCATAATTGGGAAGCTCCATCCCTTAGCAATCATGTTCATTTGTGCATTTTGAAAAAAAAAGTTGTTTTTCAAATTTAACTAGTCAGCTTTCAAGCATTCCAAAGTGATATTCAATAATAGAACATAAGAAATTGCAGTAACACACTCAATCATTCAGAATACAAATGCATTTAACCGTACCAGGTTCCAATTATTTGACCCTTGTGTGCACAACAATATGGAAACGTGTTATTAAAAGGTTTGGTTTTTATTACAAGGTTTTTAAAACAATTCACTAAAATATCACGGAAGAAGTACTGTACAAGTAATCCCCGACTAGCCATCTACAGTGTGATTTAAAGATGCGTCAATCACGGATATGAGTGCATCCCCCAAATGAAAACACTCCCCCAAAATACGAGTCAACTCCCCCCAATGGAAAACATTACATTACTGTAACTCAACGTTTAAAAACCTGTTCCATAAGGGCTGCACTTTACCATCCCCATCTAGTGGTTTACTGTGAGAACTGCACGTGTAATTCACACTTTAAACCACTAGATGACAGGAATTGAAGCGCAGCCCAATGGCGCTGTCGAAACAGTGCCCCTTAACACGCAATTTATACTTTTGCATAAGTAGGCCTACTTGCTACCTGCTTCGATAGCTAAACAACTGTCATGGTCCACGTTACTCTGTCAGGCTATTGCATTTCGTACTTCTGTCGATCAATTTATTATTCCCTGTTAGTTACTGCATCCATTCAGCGACGAAAGTGATGTACCAACCATTTCCGATTTGAGTTAATGTAATGTGGTTTTGAGTTAATGTAATGTCGTTCTCCATTTGGAGGAGTGTGTCTTTGTATTGGGGGGTGGTGAGCAAGTCATCCCATTTGGGGGGAGTTGACTCGTATTTGAGGAGAGTGTTTTCATGTGGGGGATGCACTCATATGGGGGTGGGTTTTGCACTTCAGGGCCACCGTAGGTAGCACTAAGTGCAAAGCCAATAAATTAACACTGCAAACGGTGTGGGGCAATTCGGCACTGCAAACGTATGTGAAAAAATACAAATCCAGTAAAAGAGAACCCCACTAATGAATATCGTTACACAGACACATAAAGCTCCAGGCGTGGGGATCAACATATAAAGAACAGCGGGCAGCCAGTGGAATGTCTAATGGAACTTGATATATTAGGCCTACTGCTCGAACGGAGGGGCGGCTCAATAGCCAACCATAGTCCAGGGTTACGTCCCTTCTTGCCGAGGGAGATGCGTGCACCGATCGAACACGGGGTAGTCGTCCTGGCGTCTTGGCTCGAGGCTCCGGAAGCGAGTGGCTGGTTTTGTCTGTCGTTGCAGAGTACGGGATCATTCGTCGTCCGTGACCATTGTCTAGTTGAGTGGGAGGCTCGGCTTTTTATGCGCGGCTGCAACCAATCCCATCGGGTGCCAATCAGTCAGCCTATCGGGACAATTGCAGAGGGAAGTACACACACACAACAAACACACAGAAAGAGACTGCAGGCTGTCCCATCCCCAAACACATGTCCAATGGTGACATTTTGCCCTCGTTACATTTCCTTCTTGTCTAATATATATTTTTGGTGTCCACGGTGCCTGGCAGCTGAAATGTGGTTACTTTGTGTTGTGCCTAGTAAACACAGACCACTCCTCAACACTGACACCATAACAGAACTATGTCCTACTTATCATTGACCTACTTCCATACTTTCTATATTATGCACTCTATGCTGCCTTGGATTATAGCATCTGCTAATTCAATAACATTTACTGTAAAGGAGTATGTGTACACACAGGGCTCGGTTAGGAAACACCATGACGATAACCCACTACCAGCATGAGGCGTAAACATTTAGAGATGAGAAAAAACTCAACTGTGGTATCCTCAGGCTGCATTACTGTATTGATTGAGTATGTTTACCTCCAGTGTGGTTACCCAGTGGCTCAACAGGCCAGAACAGGCCTGATATCAAACCCCTCTACTGAGCTGTCTCACGACACAAGCACCAGAACAACACTAAACAAGAACACAAGGGAACACTTGAGCTTTTGATCTAACGTTTATTAATATTTATAACAACAAAAGCAGTTATCAGGCAGATACAGAAGATTCCGGAACAGAGATGCCGTCGTCGGGTCTGGTCTTGCTGCTTGTGCTGCAGTGCCTGTGCTGCTCAGGTGAGGATGATCAAGTTTTGTGTTTACCTTGATAATGGAAAATTCGAGAATTTGAAGAATGCCACAAAGTGTATAATTAATTAAGGGCGAGCAAATGCTAAAACCGGCCTCAGAGACAGTAAGACACAATGCTACCCTCTTTTTTAAACAACTGACATACAATAAACATACTTTGTTGCTATTGTACAAACCTAGTGGGACTTGGAAGAAACCCAACCCACGGTCTGAATTCCACAGGACCTGAACAGGTGACTAGTATGTCTTGTGCCTGCAGGTGTGCCTGTGCTGAGGTTCTCCTTTAGGCCCATGGCCCAGTGGGCAGTCAGAATGACACAGGACCAGGTTAACCAGCGCTCTGCTCGACCACGCCTGTTCATGGTCGCCAACAGCGTCGTGCAACGGGTGAGTCTGCCAGACATCATAACAGTCTGGGGAGGACAGTCTCGATAAACTGCACTGTAGCACCATCTGGTGGTTTCTTTTGGTATTTTCAAAAGTAAACCAACCAAAACTGATGGTATTTTAGACTTCACCATCTCACATGTGCCATTGTATGTACTGATAAAACAAGCCAATGATAAATAGAACATAATAGTCATTTGTATTTTGGAAAGATTTCCCGGGTGGATATGACCACCTATGATCTCCACCTGGACTTTGACATCGGAGAGACCGTGTGTTCAAAAGGCTTGGAACCCTACCTGAACGTATGTGCTTTCAGAAGCAGGAAGCAACAGGTGAGCAGAATCCTCTCATAACATCAGTAACATCATCGTCATCAGAGCTGAATTGACCCTTAAAGAAGGGACTCAGGAGAAGGACGCATCCTCAGACTGCCTCTCCTGTGTCCTGTCTCCAGGTTGAGGCTTCCTGCTCCAGCGTCGTGCGTGTGGCAGGTCAGTTCAGCAGGCTTCAGAGTCTGGACTGCATGCCTGCTCAGAGCTCCAGCTCCGAGTCCAGCAGTGAGGAGATGATCGTGTTGCAGAATGTCCGGATCTTCCAACAAACCCCTGGGATTCCTGTGTGTGACGGAGCTCTCAGCTGTGCTCCCTATGTGCTGTAGATCACTGTTCCTGTTGTCGATGGTCAAACGAAATGGCTCTGGAAATAGATGGACACACGAGAGGAATAAAGCAATACAAATGTCTTCCTCTAGTCTTTTCCCTCCGACACAAACACACAAAGGTTTATTGGTTTATTGATCTGAGGAAGTCAATCACACTGTCATGTCAGACAGCAACATCATGTTTTTTTTGAATAAGGATAACGCTTTCCACTGATTGTTATAAGAATATATTCACTGCACTGCATACTTCAAAAACCAAAGCCCTTGACTACAAAGCAGGGTTAGAATAGTCCATTTGGTTGCTTAATTGCACATGGTTAATTATGAATACTCTTTCCAATATTGGTGAACTGAACTACCATCGGGATTACCCTTAGTGTTATAGGGTTGTGTGTGAGAGTATGAACTGTCATATTCTCTTTCTCCAAAACTGTAAGAGCGTAATAATGTGGTTTGTATGATGGATTATTGTGCTGGCTTAGGAACCAATGGCGGCTCTCCTGGATGGTCAGCTGAGCTGCACTGTGAGCATAGTGGAATGTAGGTCACTGTGTTCTGACTCCTACACTGGCTGCACACATCACCTTCTGACACACACACGCACAAACTACTCAGCTACTTGCACACACACACTCGACACTGTCAGAACCTTAGAAAATACGTCGTTGCAGTGATCCAGTGACACATTTAGAAAGACTACAAAAAAATGATGAGGTCTGATTTGCACATTTTTATTGTTCAGTTTAAATGCATTTTAGGTTTATGTCCCAGTTACGGCAGAGTTATCTAAGAACGGTCCTGACTGACTTCAGGCATCTCCTCTGACCTTTAGACACGATGGTTTATTATCTCTATGTTGCCATGAAAATACTGAAGATCTGAAATGGACCATAGTTTATAGCTGACTCAAAGCCATCAGATGTAGCAGATGTTAAGGCAGAGTTTTTCCACTCCGCACCAAAGTTTGACTAATCTAACGTCATGACAACAGTAGTGCAACGTGATTGGTTACAGAGATAGATTCTGACCTTGTCAGACCAATTGGCACGGGCTGCGTTCAGGAGGACGATTTTCCGCCCCTCAAACAGACACGCCTTGGGATAGGACAGACGCCTACACTCCTTTCTAAACGTTTCAGAACGTTGCACCTTGCTGAACACAGTCCTAGTTTGAATTAAGACAGACTCACACACACACACACACACAGACACACAGGTTGACAGAAGTTGTTCCACAGCCAGAGATGGTCTTCATGCTACAGTCTTACTCAGTACTACTTATGTAAAAACAGATGGGACACAGTGCACACACACGTAGAGCAGGCCCCATCCTCAGACACACAGTACAAGAGAAGGCATTAATGTGAACCAACGCTCGTCCAACCTCGCTGACAGCATGGCTGTCGCGTGACCTGGGGGTGCGTTCAGTGATCAAGCAATGAGAGGAAACATTCGCAGCGTTGCTGACAGAAATGTGCTGTTATGGGGCGAGTCTTTCAATGCCACAGTGGTCCCACTTTGACTACAGTAATCAGAACCAACAGTCCTTTAGTAGACACACGTCTGAGCATCGCGTAATGTGTGTTTAGTGTGTCGTCTTTAACGGTGCCCAGGATCTGACTCTGAGGCCCTTTCTAGGGGCTGGTTTAGGGTCAGTTGAGTGTTGTCCCTCTCAGGGTTAAAGGTCAAGAATCTGGAGAGGGTCAAATGGTCCTGGAATTAGGGACAGGGCCAAAGGAGGCCAGTAAAGCCAGGATCAGCAACTTTACAGACAGACAAAAATATGTGACCAATAGAAATAAAGTGGGTTCAACCCACCCCCAATGTAACAGCCAATCCCAGAGGTGGACCTTCATTGTGCACCTTTTTATCTGAGCACCTTAGAGTGTCATTGCCTTGTCAGTCATCTTCATCTCTCTACAGTAAAACTGCTGTAGGTTTTCAACCATTTTGGTGCAATTTGCAAACAAAAAAATCTTCATTAGAATTAGCGTTAACACAATGCATCTGTACACTCTACAGACAGACAGACAGACAGACGGACAGACAGACAGACAGACAGACAGACAGACAGACGGACAGACGGACAGACGGACAGACGGACAGACAGACAGACAGACGGACAGACACACGGACAGACAGACAGACAGGGGGTCTTGAGCCCCTGTCCCTGCTGCTCCTCCCCCCTCCCCTAGTTCACTCACAAGGTTTGAAAAACAAAACTTTCAAATAATAATATCTTTCAGGTATTAAATAATCTTATATAAAAACACAAACGTAATAATAACACCCCATCCCCTCCCTCCCCTTCATTACCCTAACATCCACATACATTTTTCTGTACACGCACAATCCCCCTCTCCCCCTCCCTCCCCTCCCACACCCCCAAACCGTTGCTAAGGTAACACCATGTCCTCTACAGGGCTCCATGCAGTACCAGTTATATTGCAGCAAGTTTCTTGTCCTTTATGTTTTTGTTTCTGTTTATATTCAATGCAAAGCGGCACAAACATGTGGGAAAGCTGATAGATGGTCAGGGCTTGCTTCTTTTCATTGGAGTAATCATGTAGTAATAATAATAATAATAATAATCATCATGAAAATCTGGGATTACAAGGAAGAGGATCCTAGCTCAGTCAGTCCAGGGTGGTTGCTATGAGGGGGAAACAGACGGAGAGACAGAAAGAGTTCCGGAGGAGCTGACCTAATAGTCTTTAGATCCCCCCCCTTGTCCCGGTGACTACCACTCCCCGGTTAGTTTGGTGCTTTGGTCCCGTTTGGGCGGGGCGGGGGGCGGCCCGCGCCGTAGCGTTGCATAGCCTGAGATGTTGGCGTGGGCGTAGCCTCCTCCGCTGGCTGGCCTGTGGTGGTCCTGCAGCAGCTCCGGGGGCGGGGGCGGCAGAGCCATGTCGTCCATGGTCGCCACCGGCTCCAACTTGGAGGAGAGGCGGGAGGAAGTGAGCGAGCCGTGGCGCGAGACCGACTTCCTCTTCAGCGTCCGGTTGAGGTCTTCCAGGAAGTTGGGCTGCAGGGTCAGGTTGGCGCCCTTGGGGGACGTGGGGGGTATCTGGGAGCTGAAGGAGCTGTGAGGGTTGGTCTGCTGGGGCGGGGGGGACAAGGGGAGGGTCTCCTGCACTGTGTTGCTCCGCCTGAACACAGCTGTTGCGGGGGTGGTCTTCTTCAGGGAGCTCGTTTTCCATGACGAGGAGACGACAGGCAGGGTCTGGGGCTGGGGGTTGACCACCGCTACCTTGGGCGCCCCTGGGTGCAGGTCCGTCGGCAAGGGAGGCGGGGGGAAGAGCTCATAGTCGGGAGGAGGAGGGGGGAAGTAGTCGGCATCGGTCGGTGGGGGGGGAGGGGAATTCTAAGCTGGGCTGGCGGTGCTGTCCTGTCTGGAGCCCCTGCAGGGCCAGGGGCAGGTTGGCCAGGTTCAGCTTGCCCGGTTTAGGGGGGCGCTGGGGGGCCCATGGAGGCATCCTTGGAGGGAGAGCCCGAGGAGGAGGCAGGGGAGGAGCCGCAGGAAGACAGGCCTGGCTGACCAAACTTACTGACCAGGCTCTCCACCTTCTTAGGTGGCCTCTCATCCTGGAACTCGCCTGCCTTCACGCTGGAGTTGCGCTGGGGGGCAGGGGGACCCCTCTTCCCTGCGGAGCCCTGTGGATGAGGTGGAGGAGGAGGAAGGGGACTTCTTGATGGGGGACCCCATCTTGGTAGAATGGTGAGAAGGAGGAGAGGAGGAATGGGGCGGAGGTGGAAAGTCCAGGGTGCTCTCTGGTGGGGGAGGAGGGAACTCTGGGGACAGGGGGGCAACTTGCCCCCCGGGCTGCCATTTTGGCTTAGCTTTGACGGCTGGGGGAGACTGAGGGGGAGGAAATTTGGAGCCATCCATAGAGTTGGAGGGGGTGATGGAGGCCCCTGGGAACTGGTTGACGATTTGTTTGACCAAGGAGGAGGTGGGGGTGGGGAGAGATGGGGGCGGAGAGGGGGAGGGTCTTGGAGGAGAAGCTGTGCTGCTTGGGCATCGTGGGGGGTGGCTGATTGGGGGAATGGCCTGTTGACAAGCTCTGCTGCTTTTTAAACGAGCCGTGATGAGGTGGGGAGGGGGAGACAGGAGAGATGGTCAGCCCCGGGCCGGAGGGTTTGCGGGCCGTCTGGGGAGGGAAGCCACCGGTGAAGGTTTTGGGTGGGGCAGGAGGGGGCAGCGCGGGGGACAGGGAGGACTGTTGTGGGGGAGGAGACAGGGCAGGAGGGGGCGGGGGCGGAGAACCGTCATCCAGCAGGTCCTCCGCGCTGAATTCGTAGGCCATGTTGGGGAACTTCTGGGCCAGGAACTGTTGCAGGCCCGTGTTGCTGAGGGGCGGGTAGGACTCCTGGTCGAGGGGGGGGGGAGGGGGCATGCCGTTGGTGTGCAGGTGGAGGGGGGAAGGCAGCTCTTGCTCCTCTGGGGGAGGAGGCGGGAGGTAGGTGGGATTGGGGCTGGGGGGGGCCCATCATCAACACTGCCATGGCCGAACCAGGGGCGGGCATTTCGAGCGGGGGCGGGGGAGGCGGGGCGGGGGGCACCGGGGCATAGGTGGCGGGCAGGGTGTTATACTGAGGTTTGACAGACTGTAAAGGAGGGGCCGGGGGGCCAGGGGGGCCAGGTTGGGGTCCCCCCGGGGCCAGAAGGGGGTTTGTAATGGTTGGCAGACTGGGAGGCATTCTGGAGCCTGGCCAGGGTGCTGTACTTGACGTACATGGTGGGAGGAGCCGGCTGGTGAGTGGGGTTGGGGAGCGGGGGAGGAGGGGGAGGGGGAGGAGGGGGCTCGGGGGGTGAGGGGGACGACTCGGGGGAGACGCTGGTGTAGCTGGTGCGGGACGGGGGGGAGGACTGGGACATTGTGGGCAACTGGAGGGGGTAGGGTCTGCTTATAGGGTCCACCCTCATCTGTAGAGAGAGAGAGAGAGAGACAGAGAGGAAGAAAGACAGAGATCATGTCAGTAAGAAAACTCAACATCAAAAATGTATGTTAATTCATGCCATGACTTAAATCTTGACATTTTCGGGTTCATTTGAAGACACGTTAGCATGATGCAATAAACAGCAAAACACACACACACACACTACAGCCCAGAGTAGAGCTGCCTGGATCACTCGAAGGTCTCCACAGACCTCGACAAGAGTCTAACTCGACACACCATGCTCTTCACACACCAGGGTGAACCCATGTCTCTGGACCCGGTCTACAGAGAGCCCAACTAAGGTCCACACATGGTTGCACCACGTACCCAGAGAAAACAACATGAGACCAGCAGTGCTGTGAGGTTAAAACAACAACTCTATCACGACCTTTCAGTGACCACACCCTGACCACTCCTCAACCTGAGGTTGTTTCTGTTCGTTTCAGATGGGGGTCACACGCAGAAGCACACATTATTTAGAGGTTTTTTGAGGTGCACTTGATTTTATCTTGGCACTTGACCTTTAAGGATGATTCCTTTGGTCCCATCATACCATGCAAGCTAAATCAAGCACAGCTCATGTACTGGACAGTATTTGACATGCGCGCGTGTGCGACCTGGGCCGGCTAAAGTCAACCCTGGGGGGGATGAGAGAGAGTTCTAGAACTCTGGTGTTAGAACACTGCGAGCGCTCACAACCCTGACCTCAGTCCCCTCCGGTGCACAGGGGCACCGCAGTCCGAAACTTCACCTTTTTCACCTTTGACCCCTGGGTGGAACAAGTGCAGAGGGAGAAGGGAGAGATGGGAACAGTGGTGAAGAAACACAACACCATGACGCCACAGTTGCATCCAGGACCAGTCGCTGTCTCCCCTCCAGCATCACCATATTCCAACACATACACACAGACTTGAGGCGGTGAAGCCACACAGACACAGAGTACAGGACCAGGTGCACTCTGGGATACCTTGGTGGTGTCATCCTGGGTTCCCCTCTTCCAGGCCTCAGAGAAGATAGAACTGACCACACTCTGGGAGCGGGTGTGGCCTGACGAGGTGGTCTCTGACACCCCACTGTCTGATTGGCTGGAGTGGTTGGACTGGGACTCTAAACAGACAAGAGAGGAGAGAGAGAGAAAGAGAGAGAGAGAGAGAGACAGTAGGGTTAGAGTCTGGTCATGAAGCCCCTGGATGGCAGAGCGGTGTCTGCAGCCAATCAGACAGCAGCAGTGTTGTTATCTAACCTGGTAGGCTGGAAGAGCTGGATCCAGATTTCATGCTGGAGGAGGACAGGGAGGACCAATCATAGGCAGCCTCGGTCCGCTTCATGGCCTCTTGGTAGTTCACATAAAGCTGCTTCCCATACTACACACACACACACACACACACAGACACGCACACACACAGATAAGTTATCCAGGGTTTCATGAGAAAATGTGCATACTATACACCTAGCACACAGTCCATTGGCTGACTAACCGACCAGAATACCAGAATACCACAGTGCAGCTAAACACTGTCAAAGGTCAAAGCTCAGGAAACATAGCATCAGATACTGGGCGGAGCTTATGTGCTACCTTGGCAATGCGTATACTGTTGATCCATTGGTGTAGGCCTCTGACATCATCACAGCACAGGTATTTGATGTACTGGGACTTCTTCTGGATCTGGGGGTGCTAAGCGACACAACACAAGTGATTAATGACCAACACTTTCAACAATGTGCCAACATGTTTGGTTTATACTTCAATGTATTCTTCTGTTCGAAAGCGGACTTCATTTGATCTTCTGCAAGTGCAAAGACACATTCGGAAAACTCATTTAAGCTTGTTGAACAACAGCAGACGTAAACTGCCAATCCGTGACCATCTGGATACACCATAACGTGAACTGAAAATGTCCTTTGGCCCAGATACCATGGTATTACTACACTTCACCACTAGGTGGAAGTGTGCTACTCTAGGCACCTTCCGACAGACATAAGTAATCTATCCCTAACCTCAATCCTTCGGCTTTCAAAGCGCTGAAGCTTTGCGTTGAGATTTATAGACATTCTTATATCCTTCAATCACAGTGAAAACAGAAAGAAAGTTAGTACTGGGAGTACTTCCCGAACTGCTTCTCTCCATTCCACTGTCTTACTAAAGAGAACAAACACTCTCGGAAGATTAGTCTCTCTCTGCCGGCTGCTTCAAATCTGATACATTTGTTCTTTATCTGTATTCCACTCTATCCACAAAACCCATCATCCCTCCAGGAACCAGAGATCCTAATCAACACAACACCTCCTCTCCCTCTCTCTCTCCTCTCCCTCTCGCTCCTCTCCCTCCCTTTCTCCCTCAGCCCCCTCTGAAGCCTCCAGTCTGTTTTCATAATTGTGACGGTGAGTTTTGGTAGAGGAGGCACAGGAGGAAACAGAGAGATCTATTTCCCTGTCTGCTCAGGAAGTGGAGGCATGAAGGGAGACAGGGTGTTCCAGCAGCCCTGCTCCTCACTGAATAGAGGAGCAGAAGCATCCTCTCGTCTCAGTTTAACCTGGGGACGTAATAGATATGTGTGTGTGTGTGTGAGAGCACTTAGCGTGTGTGTGTGTGTGAGCAGTAGAGTGTGCGGTGTGTGTTTGAGCAGCAGCGTGTGTGTGTGTGTGAGAGAGCAGCAGCCTCACCTTGAGCACCATGCAGTAGTCGGTGGGAGCCTTGTACTTGCTGCGGTAGTCCTGACCGTAGTACACGTTCACATGGTCCAGCTGCAGGAAACACACCAGGTCTCTGGAAGCCTGCCAGGGACACACACACACACGTCAGGACACACACCCTAAGATGTGTCAGTGTGTGCGTGTGGTACAGTGTGTATACACAGACTAGAGAGTAGAGGGGAGGGTGAGGCTGGCAGGAAGCGGAGTGAAGAAGGCTCGCGTGCATGAGGAGGCCAGGACACTGCACTGCAGATGGCCTGCAGCTGGCACTGCCAGTGAACTCTGGGTAAAAGACCATGAGGTGTGTGTGTGCATTTGCATGTGAGCCGGGGGGCGTGTGTGTGTGCGTGTTTGTTCTGCGTGTGTACGTATGGCTGTGGCTGCATGTCTCTGTGTGTGTGCATGTCTCTGTGTGTGTGTGCATGTTTCTGTGTATGTGCATGTCTCTGTGTGTGTGTGCATGTCTCTGTGTGTGTGTGTCTCTTTGTATGTGCATGTCTCTGTGTATGTGCATGTCTCTGTGTATGTGCATGTCTCTGTGTGTGTGCATGTCTCTGTGTGTGTGTGCATGTCTCTGTGTATGTGCATGTCTCTGTGTGTGTGCATGTCTCTGTTTTGTGCATGTCTCTGTGTGTGTCTCTCTGTGTGTGTGTCTCTGTGTGTGTGCATGTCTCTGTGTGTATGTGCATGTCTCTGTGTATGTGCATGTCTCTGTGTGTGTGCATGTCTCTGTTTGTGTGCATGTCTCTGTGTGTGTGTCTCTCTGTGTGTGTGTCTCTGTGTGTGTGCATGTCTCTGTGTGTATGTGCATGTCTCTATGTATGTGCATGTCTCTGTGTGTGTGCATGTCTCTGTGTATATGCATGTCTTTGTGTGTGTGTGTCTCTGTGTGTCTCTGTGTGTGTGCATGTCTCTGTGTGTGTATGTGTCTCTGTGTATATGCATGTCTCTGTGTGTGTGTGTGTGTCTCTGTGTGTGTCTGTGTGTCTCTGTGTGTGTGTGTGTCTCTGTGTGTGTGTGTCTCTGTGTGTGTGCATGTCTCTGTGTGTGTGTGTCTATGTGTGTGTGTGTGTGTCTCTGTGTGTGTGTGTCTCTGTGTGTGTGCATGTCTCTGAGTGTATGTGCATGTGTGTGTGTGTCTCTGTGTGAGAGGCTCCAGCTGGGTTAATGACCCAGAGGGATCAGGGAGAGTGACGCCTGGCCTCACTGGAGGATGACTCTGTTAAACTATCCCATCCATAAAGAGGAAATACCACAGGCTGGATGAGAGGCTGTCATCTGCTCTGCTCACAGCACCACTGAGGACACTGTGTTTGCAGAGCCTCCTTTAAGCTCACAAAGGGCTAATGTGACCAGCTCCACTCCAGACGGCATGACCCGAGGAAACTTGATTCACTGCCGTGACGTCAACACAGAGATCTACGACGCTGCGACGTCCAATCTAAACATCTACAGAACGTGTGTGTTTGTGTGTCGGCGTGAACGTGGATTTATTCCAAGCCCTGGTCTTAATCACCAGGCTTTGACCTCATTAGCAGTGTGGTTAGGCAAGGGTTGGTGGCGAGTTAGTGACCACATAGCTGGACTACAGCCAGAGATAACCACACACACACACCATGTTCTGCTCTGACAGCACCTTCACACTCTAATCTCAGAGCACATGCTTTCAACTGGACAACAGACTGACTGTACTCCCACACACTCTCACACTTACACACACGCTTAAACACACACACATACTAACTCACCCACGCACACCAGGGTACTAGACTAAGGCTGGAAGGCCAGGAAACATGAATCTTATTAACAAGCCTCCCATTGGACAGTATGGAGGAGTGAAAGAGAGAGCAACAGAGCATGCAAGCAGCAGGAGGAGTGTGTGTGTGTGTGTGCGTCCAGGTAGGTAGCAGACCTTAGCTTTGCCTTTAGGTACGTAGTAGATCCCTGAGGCCCGCAGCAGGAAGTAGCGCTTCTTCCACGACTTCTTCCCGTCCTCCTTCAGCCACAACACGCCCTCCATCTCTGGCACGGAGACCGAGCTGCCACAGAAACACTCCTGCAAAAACACACAAAGAAACACACACACACACAGAAACACACACACACACATACACCAGACACGCAGAACACGTTAAAGACGAGGGCCGGATTTACAGCGGAGAAAAACCGAATCGATCACGTGACGTCCTCGCTCTCCTCAGGAGGACAGCTCACCTCCAAGAGGGCTTCCTTGTTCCTGTCGGCCATCTCACACGTCTCCTTCCGCCCCAGCAGATAGTTCTAGCACATTCCAGAAGACACAGAGGGGAAAGGGTTCATTCACCGAGGCACGGCTGTACATTCTGAAGTTGTGCAGCTGTGTTTTGAGCACAAATAAACCCCACATGTATACACCAGAAATGGGGTTGCATGCTTCAGTGCTGTGTATTACAGATCTGTGCAGGAGATCAAGGTTTTCTGAAGGGCCCACCAAGGACACAGGCCCCTCGTCACCAATCAATTATTCATGTTCTCATCATCTACACCGTCATGACCTACTTACACCAGACGACTGCTTGTCTGTCGCTGTGTGTCAACATTTGTATGTGAGCGTGCGTAGAATTGCAAAGTGTGTTAGCATTACTACATGGAAGCAGAATAAAGCAATGCTGTTAGACAGTAATAATCCTTTGTAGTTTGATCTGGTTTTATGTTGACGGTATAGTTTCAGGTTCTGGTTGGTTCGGTGAAGCGAGAGAAGAGGTTCTGACCTGGGGGTTCTTGAAAAGGGCGTATTTTTCGATACGTTCTATGAACATCAGACGGTTCTGGCTGTCTCTGGTCCAGTTCAGAAGGTTCTCCACAAGGTTCTCATGGTCCTCAAAGATTCGCTCTGGGGAGAGGAGAGAACACAACATGGATGACATTATGACTCACCCCAGACAAACTAAACGAGTTAGTGTTGTGCCAAGCTAACTGAAGTCAGCCAGTGCACCAAATAGATTTCATGAATATTGAATCCAACATAAACTGTCAGGTCAAACGTGGCCTGAGTGACCAGACCATGACCCCAGAGTCACCCATCATCCTTCTGTATTCCCCTACACACACCACCACACACACCATGCCAGACCCCTCCCCTACACACACCACCACACACACCATGCCAGACCCCTCCCCTACACACACAGACCACCACACACATCAGCCTCTGCTGTGATAGAACTGCCATCTGCTATGGATCTAAATGGAATGGAATAAATCCCTAATCCGTGTGATTACAACCATGGTCCATTAGGTGATTAAAACATTTACCGAATTAATGCTGTTTACCCCTTCGACTGTCATTCCAGAGGTTCACAGATATGTATACTCTATACTGTATACTGCATGTGGATTAGATCAATGTGCAGTGTAATTGTCTTCTATAGACACACATGTACAGTATACCTTACACAATACCAGGTGGTAGAGATTGGAATATGACTAATCTGGTACTTCCCCTTCAAATCATCCATTCAGATTGAATCCTATAATCCATAACTGAGATATAAGGAGTTCTAGAAAGAGACATAATCAGTTAGCATGCTTTAAAAAAGATGTAAATAACATCTGTTTTTGCAGACTGTATTTAATGTGTGTGTGTGGGGGGAGGGGTGTGTGTTTGTGTGTGGGTGTGTGTGTAGGCATGTGTGTGTACGCATATGTGTGTGTGCCCTGATGACAGATATCATGTTTCTCGGGTTAAAGGCCCCAGATAAAGTTGTCCTGGCCTGGGACACAGCTGTTTTTAAGGGCAACATCACACGGACATCTACCCACCCACCTACCCACACACACACACACACACACACACACACACACACACACACACACACACACACACACACACACACACACACACACATACCCACACACACACCCACACTAATGCATGCTGTAAGGGCTGTATGGCTTTACAGTATGTGTCTCTGTATGAGGCTACATGGTCTGCTGGCATTCTGGTCCCCTTTTGTCCTCTCTCCTCACTTCCTGTCTCAGTCCAGTCTGTGGGTCTATACAGAGGGCAATGCCAGTGTATGAATGAAGTGCTTAAGGCTGGATTGGCCTGGTACAGTATCTAGAGCTGGTCCCCCACCCTCTCTCTTTCTCTATCCTTGTCTGTCGCTCTCTCTTCCACTGTTCCTCTCTTCTTTTATAATAGGAGGTTGCGCAGAGAAGCTGGGCAGCCAGCGGAAGCCCTGGAGATGTAGGTTAGGTCACACGCATGACTACCCTGGACCCAGTTAGACAGGGCTGTGTGTGTGTGTATGCACCCTATGGAAATATTACAATGTCCCATGGCACCAAAAAGGATGCTGTGTGTGTGTGTGTGTGTGTGTTTACCCTCTATCCCCCAAACCCTTCTCTAAATGGTCACCATCTCTCCAGCAGGATGCCACTGGTCTCCAATACCTACCCTGTGGCATTCTCATGCACTATATCCCAGAGAGTAGAATCTGCTCACACACAGAAACCATCTGGCTGGAGATGACAGTGCTGATCTGGATCAAACCAACGGGTTGGTCTGACCATGTGAGCATGACGATGATCATGTGTAAGTGATAGAGGGTTTTGTGAAAGAAGCGAATGGCTTGTCTGTGTGCATGTATGTGTAGTTATGTATGTGCGTGTATGTGTGTGTGTGTG
The DNA here is from genome assembly GCA_903064625.1 of Mallotus villosus. NCBI lineage: Eukaryota > Metazoa > Chordata > Actinopteri > Osmeriformes > Salangidae > Mallotus > Mallotus villosus. Next base: position 142,407 of record CAEFZP010001086.1, read on the forward strand.
TGTGTGTGTGTGGGAGTCAGATGGCTAAGCGGTTAGGGAATTGGGTAATCAGAAGGTTGCTGGTTCGATTCCTGGCCGTCCAAAAATGATGTTGTGTCCTTGGGCAAAATTATGTTGTGTCCTACTTGCCTCGGGGGAATGTCCCTGTACTTACTGTAAGTCGCTCTGGATAAGAGCGTCTGCTAAATGACTAAATGTAAATGTAATGTAAATGTGTGTGTGTTCGTACCCATCTGCAGCTCGTTGATGGTCTCCACCAGGGACCAGTCGGGGCTGTAGCCACAGTGAGACTTGTCCAGCAGGCTGTCCAGCACCTGCCTGACTGTCTGCCTCTCGTCCACCATCATGGTCTTGGAGCTCTCGTCTGACAGGTGGACCCGGATCACCAGCTGCACGGACACACGACAGGGCAGAGTGGTCAGAGCAGAACGTCCCCCACAACAGATTTGGGTAGATGTATTTATCTGGATGTGCACATGTTGCAGTGGATTTATCCAGCACACTTTCCCACTTGTTGAATTGAGTGTGTCACAGTGATATCAGATACTCCTGATTGGTCACACTGGAGAAAGGGGCGGGGAGAGGAGAGAAGAGGGCAGGGGAAAGGAGAGAGAAGAGGAAAGGAGAAGAGAGGACATGAAAGAAGATGAGAGGGGAAGAGAAGAGAAGGACGGAGGGCAGAGGAGAAGAGAGGAGAGCATAGGAGGCAGATGCTGACCCCAGCCATCCTCAGCCTGTCCAATCCTCTCTGGGCTGGCAGGATGAGGCAGATGAGAGGGCCCATATAGGACTGGCAAATCCCCTCTCTGACTCTCCATTTCCTGAATTAAAACTCACCGCTGCAGCAGCAAGCCTACGAGCACACTCATCCACCAATCAGATGAGGCCATGCTCAGCGGTACTGACCTACATACAGCTACAACACACGGCACTCCTGGTCGACCCTCAGCCAATCCAATCACTAACCACTACTACTACAGGAACCATAATCATACAATCGCACAGCTGTACAGGCGCAATCGTAAGAAATCACATTCCAATCCTATGGAGTTACGTAACACTTGTCTAATTCCACGGAGTTCTACACATCTGTCGTAAAAAACCCAGAAGTCTCAAAGGCACTAAGTCACATGTGGGCCAACAGCAGACACATGCCAATGCAGTCACACAGAACTGGCATGAACAGAAGGCTTATGGTCAAAAGAGATCCATCTTTAGAGAACCGAGGGGTTCTTGACATGAGTGGAAGCAGACCTGGTGGTCTTGGGTGGAGGTGAACAGCCCTCTATACAGGCAGAACAGGGGGATACCTCCCTCAGGGGAAGATCCTGCTCACCTGACCGTCCCACCTTGTGGTGGTGTTGTGGCCAGCCTTGAACCTGTCCCCCCCCCCATCACACACACTGATTGAGTGTGTAAGCAGGTTAGTAGAGGCCCAACAGTGTTTCTTCAAATACTTTAAAGGTCAGTCTGCACGTGGCAACTCCCTCTCCTTCCTTCCTCCCTCCCTCTCTGCCTGCGGCCGTGCTAAAGCTGGTACTGCCGTACGCTAATCCTCCGGCTGGGATTTGGGCTTAATTTTACAGGGTTCGGCCATTATGTAGAGTGGCAGGGGAGGAGAGAGAGATGAAGAGAGAGAGAGGGAGAGAAAGGAGAGGGGGATAAAGACAAATACTGGAATAGAGAACAAAAGAAAGAAAGAAAAGAAACAGACATATTAAATGTGAGAGAGGCAGTGGGTCAGAGAGAGAGAGAGAGAGAGAGAGGGAGAGAGAATATAAGATGGAGGGAGGGAGTGTGTGGGCTGATGTTTGTGTGTCCAGCAGCATGACCCCAGCTGTTGCCATGTAACACTGACCTGACCCAGAAAAGAGCAGAGGAGCCGACACGTGCCAGCAGTCTACACACACACACACACACACACGCACGCACACACGCACGCACGCACACACGCACACACGCACACTCACACTTCACACTCTTTTGCCTTAGGTAACTAGGTCGGAGGCTAGTCACTCACCTTTTTAACCTGGGCCTCCTTGATCTTCTCCAGAGCAACCCGAATCTTCTCTGCCTTAGTTTTGGCAGCTTGCTCCTCCTGAACACACACACACGCACGCACAATACATGAATACACATTTGGAAACGCGGCCCTTCATAACTATACAGTCCTAAAGCATTCCTGTATCCGGAATCCAGGACAGGTCACAGACACACACACACACACACACACACACATTCTCTCCTGGTCCAGACCAGACAGGTAACTTGCTGCTCCCTCTCCACACACCGCTGCTAACTCACCTGGCTCTTCCAACACGCTGCCATGATCCCCTCAAGGTGTCCCACCAACTACAGGCAGTGTTTCTGTGCCCCTTATGTAGGAAGAATGAGCTGGTTCCCAGTCCTACGATGTGAGTCGAGTGTCTTCCATAAGGGATCTGTGAATCTGAGACCGCGGCAGAAATCCCCTCTCACTCTCCTCCAGATTAGCATTGGATCTGTTTGAGGAGACAATTCCTCTGCAAAGGATTAGCCAGTGGAAACGCTTCCTCGCACAGGGCTGTCTCCGTGGACCAGGCGGAAGCAGAAGAACACACAGCTGTCTCCAGAGACTAGGCGTGAGCAGACGATCTGTACTCCAGTCAAACCTCTTAGCTTCCCTGCAGACTAAAGCATCCAGGTTGTTGGTCCCAGCCCCGTGGAGGGATGTCCTCTGGCCACACGAGGGCTTCCCAGACCAGGAGACACACAGGCGGACTAAGGAAGATCTAAGACCAGGACCTGGGCCTGAAAAGGCTGTCTGGATCCAAACAGAGGGTGCCTCTCCCTCGCTTCAGTGTTGCTACTCTGACACCCAGCCTTCGCAGCTGGCAGGAGCTCACACTGAGAGCTGTGGATCCTCTCTCTGCCTCGCTGACCGGAGGGAGGGACGGAGGGGGGGAGGGAGGGAAGGAGGGAGGGAGGGAGGAAGGGTGAGAGGAGGGGCAATGATGCCAGTGCCAACACACACGATTAGGCTTTGAGCTCTCTCTCTCCCGGACTCATGCACTCTATTGCTCTCTTTATCCGACTTTGTGTGCCTCCTCTCCATCCCTTTCTGTGTTCTTCTAGCTCCTCTGTTCTTCTCTCTCTCTCTCATTCTCTCCCTCCGAGCGAGGGTATTCTCCTCCTCTACCGAGAGTCCTCGGGCTAGAGTGTGGGGGAGCATTCTATTGTAGCCAATTATCTGAATCATGGGCTTACAACAAACTCACACACGCACACATACAGCCAGAGGGTCCTAAAAAAGGCACCAACAAAATGACAGAGCCACTGGATGGAGGGGGTGAAAGGGAAAGACTTAAGAATCAAGCCTCTTATCAACACCCTTAATCAGTCACACACACACACACACACACACACACACGCTTTTGCCCACACCCACACCCCCCCCCAACGATCCATTCCTGGCCATCTGAAGATTACCCTTTCTGCATGTGTGAAATCCACGAATATGATTTGACAGGGCTTTTCTGTAAGTGCGTGTGTTTAATACTAGAGCCAACATGGAGGATTATAAGATAAATCACACCATTAAATTGACCCTTAATCAAACCTTCTGACCCTCCTCCACCAAGCTAGGGCTGCTGCAGCAAGCTCCTTATGATTTCATCAAGATTAGCATCTCCAGCCCACTTACTGGATATTCATGGGTGACCTAGATTGAGATGGTACTACTGAGATTAAAATAATGTATTTTTGCTATGCTGGCTAAACCGCCAACCCCACTTTTTTTGGGACTCTTTGAAGCTGTGTGTGCTGTCTTCCCTCCTGGCTTGCTGTGGCATGAAGAATGTGATGTTCTGACTCATGCAGTGGGAGAGCAGAAGGGGAACAGAGCCTCCAGTAGCTGACTAACATAGCTGCTCTGACTACTAGGTGTGTGTGTGCTACTTAGTATAGAGCCCAGGATAAAACTGGCACAACATAACTGTGAACAGGATCCACACATATACACACACATGCCCGCACCTGCACGCACACACACGCGCACACACACACACACACACACACACACACACACATGCCCGCACCTGCACGCACCTGCACGCACACACACACACACACACACACACACACACACACACACACACACACGCACACACACACACACACACACAGCTGTGCTCCTGCCCCAGAATCCTTTGTAAGATAATTACACATCGTCAGTCTAATTACGGCCTCCCACAGGAATCTAAGCACCCTGTCTCCTGGTCTTTGAGATTTCAGTGTTCTGACAGAGTGAACTTGACATTCATGACAGTCCATTGCAATTCTTTAAGAAGCTGTCATATACATGTGTAGGGTACGTGTTGAATAATACTTGGGTGTGTACAGTATGTGCGTCAATGAGTGTGCCTGTGTGTTTGTGCATAGGAGAAGAACCTCTCACCAGTAAAGAGGATTAGATCAGGAGAACCAGCCTGATCTGACAGCCTAGCCCAAACGATCCAATCAGATCAGCTGAGCCTATTAACCCCCTCTGAAGCGTGTGAATGCGCGCACACACACATACACACCACACACACACACACACACCACACACACACACCCACCGCGTCAACAATGCACACAGATACATCAGCGTCAACAACACACACAAACAGGCTGTAGGATTTCACTGACACCCCCCAGACTAGATTCAGAGCCTGGAGTGATACAGAGAAAGGCTGATCACAGCATACTCTTTGATCAAATGAAATATGCTGGGTTTAACCATTAAGAACCACTTGCTTCCTAAGAAGCTTTACTTAAATTCCTGAATTCCTGGAAATCTAATTCTTATGGATTAATATAAAGAAACAGGAATTCATATGTTCAGCAATGTGTGTGTGTGTGTGTGTGTGCTAGCATGTATGTGAGAGCCTGTGCATCCCCACACTGCTCGACTCGCACACCAGCGTGTCGCACACCAGCCTGTCGCACACCAGCCTGTCGCACACCAGCCTGTCACAAATCCTTAGCCTGACACCTAGGCCCCTCACCTGGCCTGATCTTAGCTTTCCGTAGATCTCTCCACCACGTCCCCGAACGCAGGCCTCCTTGTCACAC
>CAEFZP010001086.1:152500-183379 GCA_903064625.1 Mallotus villosus
TCTGGTCCTCACCGTTGATGTTGTAGATGGAGAAGCGGTAGGAGAAGTTGGCCATGTTGGTCTCCTGCCTCAGAGGAGCCTTCTGGCTCTTAGGAGGCTCGGGCTTCCCATCGTCCAGACTCTACAGGGACACAACATGCACGCGGGGGCTTGGGTTACACATACTGCTTCTGCATGTGTGTGTGTGTGTGTGTGTGTATGTGTGTATGTGTGCTTACCTGTGTAAGTTTGTCTAGCTCTCCCAGCCAGGCTCCAAACATCTGGTCCAGATCCTGGTCCTCCTTGTCACTGTCCTCTTCTGCAGCATGGTCCAATTCCTCGTCTGACAGCTGATCCATCTGCAACACACCACACACACATTTAGTAAAGAGAGTAAAACCTTACATTGTAACGGAGTAACCAGAAGTCCACTGTCCTATCCAGTAGACAGGAGGAACAGCTAGCGTGTCACTTCCTCTCATTCTGGCCCAGAGGGCACAGCACGGCACCCCCCCAGATTACCATGGTAACTCAGGGGTCGTCTGTGGGACAAATCCATCTGGCCCCGCGTACACCTGGCCTCACCTGAGGCTTTGAAGTTGACCATCAGAGGCTCAGCACCTGTCTGGTTATCCCTTCCAGACTCTTCTCTCATGACCCACCTCCTCCAGGCAAAGATCATATTTCCCCCACAGTGATAAATGTGCAGCATGAGAGACAAAGTCTGCCATATGTGACTGTGGCCGCATGGTCTAAGCATCTGCTCCAGTGAGCGGTGATGAGTTATTGCCCCCTAGTGGCCATCTCCGTAGCCTGCCCGCACACACAGTCTGTCCCCTTGTCAGGTCTCTGCCTCTGAGCAGAAATGAAAAGGAGGCCTGCTGTCATGGCCCGAGTTACGGAATGATTATGCAACATCCGCGGAACGAGTCAACACGCTCTTAAGTCTTCTGCAGAGTGCGTGAATGATTCATGTCCAGGATCGCATTCCTGAGGAGCTAAACAAACAGCCAGGGCTCCACCAACATGTGTACCGCCAAATGAAGAACAGATACAACAACAAGAAAGCACGACGAAGATCCAGACGACTGAATCGCCTCCCACAGTCATCCTCCTCCGCTGTCGTTAATAAAGCTCCACATGATTTTTCAGGGCCCTAAGCAGGAAGCCCTACTGTACACTTCATGAATGACTGCTGATAAACCAGCTCATGATTGACTCAAACAAACCAGCCACAACAATCACCTCGAAAACTTGTACGTTGGCTAGCCCGAATAAGTACAGTAATCCTCTTAAAATTCCTTTATAAACTAATACAGGCCAGAGAGGTTGGAGGGGGTCGCCCCCACTCCCCCCTGATGGGGGTGTTATGGAGGGGATGTACCAGGCTGTGAGGCCCCTCGATGAGGAGGTGGTGGAGCGAGCAGGGGTGGCTACAAGAGCTGGATGTGTCCTGGTCTGTAGGAGCCAGCATGGGCTTCCGTCTGGGAGGGCTGTATCTGGACATGCAGACAGACCCGAACTAGGACTGGGACCAGGACAGATGTCCCAGTTGCTGATTGACTCAACACTCATCAGTCATAGGCTGCTGAGGTCAGACTCTTCACACACACGCGCATCAACTTACAGACTCGAGAGGGATTGAACAAATCTAGGCCTGGACAGTTTGGTGAGATCAGGAAATTAGAAGGCAAGGCTACCAGCACAAACAAACAAATCCTCCAGCCCAAGCCCAAGCCCTAGCTCCAGCCTGAGCCACAGCATCAGCCCCAGCCCTAGCCCCCCTCCAACCCCCATGCTCCTCCCCAGTCCTCCCCTTCACCCTAGTCCAAGCCCAAAACCCATCTTGTCACGTCCCGTGGCCCTCTCCAAGTGCTAGCCCCAGCCTCAGCCCCGGCCTCAGCGTCTAATCACAGGCCTGCCAGCCACATGGAGCTAATTGTAGCGCTGCTCCCTGAAACTGGGCTCTGTAATCTCTGGCTGCTGGCTTCTTTTCACTCTCTAGGGAGGAGACAACTCCACCAGGGCTGTCCAGGAATAGGCCACCCTGGCCCAGGGAGGAGAGAGGAGCGACAGGGATGGAGCTGGGATGGTGGTGGGGGATCTTGAGGCTTTACAGTGGTGGCTGCTATCTGTCTCCTGGGGAAACACAGACCCATGTCTTAACATTGGAGGATGGGTCTGGTGTTTAGCAGAGCCGAACAGCAAATCGCTCATGACAGGAGTGTATATGCAGGCGACCAAACAATCATCACTCTGCTGTCACACAGACACACGCCTGCTGTCCTGCAACCTGCCTGCAAGCCTCTGCCTACAAACAGCCTATCATTCTTCCCACTCCCTCTCCACCCCCTCTCCCTACCTGGCGCACACCAGCGCTCTCTAAACGTTGCGCAACCTTGAATAATGTCGAACGCAGCCCTGCGGTAGCTTATCCACCGTGTCGGGACTACCAAATTGAATCTAGGCCAACGACAGCAAACATCAGACCACATCAGATGACAATCTGGAGAGGACATCCAAACAACAACATTCCTTACGGAGAGAGAAAGAGAGGGAACACATAAACAATGTGTGAACGTGTGTGTGTGTGTGTGTGTGTGTGTGTGATCTCTGTGTGTGTTATGATGATCCTAGCAGACAGTTCTGCTCCACTAAACCCGCTGGTACAGAGTCATACGAGGGGAGGTCATGGAGACAGATTTAGCCTCGACCCACTGCTGTTTACAGAGTACTGAAGTCAGAGCGTGGGCTCCTAGACACGGAGGGGTTAGACCATGCAGGGAAAACAAACATCTCACCGGTCCTCAGCAGCCGCAGTGGTGTGTCCATGAGCAAGGGCATTTAGGAGGAGGAGGACGAGGAGGAGGAAGAGGAGGAGGAGGAACAGGAATGTCCAGGACTTATTGGATTCCTTATCTCCATAGCGGTGCGCCCCACACCAGCCTCCCCCAAAGGCTGTTCCTCAAGCATAACCAGAGAAAACGACAGAGCCTTCGTTGAATAATGTCCAGATTAAGATTCCAGATTAAGAACATAATCACTGCTCTGGTTTGACCAAGGTTTGACCAACGCTGCTCGAATCCCGCTTGAACGCAGCTCAGAACATCCCCGTGGAAACCAGAAGGCTCACCAGCTGAAGCAGCATGGAGGGAGGAGGAGGAGGGAGCAGGCCCTGAGCTGACCCCAGAGGGTCAAACACATTCCGCCGGGCGAGGGAGAACGTTGGCATCTCCTCAGGACTGGCATGGCTGAGATGAGCAGTACACGTGTTCTACTTCCCCTCTGGTGCCCTGTGGTGCCCTCTACTGCCACTTGGGAGTGCCCCCCACCTCAAATAGAGCAGAGGGTCAGTGACTGGGTCAGCTCCCAGGGTCCCCAGCTCCAAAGAGCTGTGACATGTGACCTAAAGGTTAGGGGTCAGGGGTCACGGGCGCGGGAGGGCACAGACTTATTCCTTGTGGAAGGCAGCATACGGTACATTACTAGAAAACATGTTCTCGTACTACATCTGAGCTTTCATGACAACGCAGTTCTCTGCGAGCCTGTTGACGGTCTAGGAGGTTAAATGATTGATCTCTCTTTCAGATAAACCATCAGGTGAAAGCAGTGTTTAATGTGGGAGAAGATTACGGGGTGTCAATCTGTCTGACTGCAGAGGAGCAGAGAGCAAGTTGGTCTCTCCTCTGACATTCCTCAACAACAAGAACCTCCCTTGAGGCAACAGCTGCACAACCCAAATTAAAATGATCCTGTAACTCAAGTCACGTGTGTTTGTGTGTGTGTGTGTGTGTCTCGGGTGGGACTACTCCCTGTTCCCACGCCTATATTGGAATATGACTCAAGATAGTCCTAGGCCACTCCTCTAACCCACTCACGTACATATAGTACAGATGTACTGACCCACACACAACACAACACCCACACACACACACACCGGGAACATTCTACCACAAGTCTGCTGAAGAGACTACCAGGCGAAGGAACAGTTCCAAACCAGATCCAGACAAATTCACTCTCTCTCCTCAATTTTTCTTGTATTTTTTCTTTCTGTCTCTTCAGAAGAGGAAAAACAAATGTGTGTTGATGTTCTGAGACGAAGGATGAACCACAGAAACCATGGAGGAGGGAAGAGAATGTGAGAGTGAATCCAGCCTCTCCAACTCAATGATACAGAATGTACCGTACGCGAACACACACACACAAATACACACACACAAACACACAAACACACGCACACACGAGCACAACTGCATACATAAACAAACACACACACGCACTTTGACTATGCAAGTGAAAGCCAGCTGGACACAACCTTGTAGTGACCTTGTGGGTCCTGGGGATCTCTTCCTCATTCTCCCTCTCTGAGATCAGTCAGGCCTAGATACTGACTGGCCTAGGAGACAGGGAGGGGTGGGGGGTGCAGAGAGAGTAGGAGATACAAACATCTGTTATGACAACACACACACACGGTTAACAACACCCAGACAGGCCTGCACACTAACTACAACACCCATCTTAAGACCGACACACACACATACACACACACACACACACACACACCACACACACACAGTAGCACCTCACAACGTCAGTGAGATAATGAGATACCTACACAGCAGCAGTCACTTTGCTGCTCTCTCTCTGAATCTTTCTGGGTGATTTTTGCAGCCACAATGCCAGAGTTGTCACATGTGGCTCCAGGACACACACCCAGTTATAAAAGAGAGCAACGACTGAAATAGCAGAAGAAACTTCAGATAGGCTGGAGTCAGAGAGAAAGAGAACCCAGTGACCGCGTTCGAAGGGCGAGAGCGCACAAACGAGGACTCCCAGCACAGTAGCGAACGGTTAGTGAGCGCTAGATTTCAAGCTAGCGACATTGATGGGGAGCATCTCTCTATTAACTATTAACTGGGAAGAGAGAGAGATTGAGAGAGAGAGAGAGAGATCGAGAGGACGATCCAGGCAGGCAACATATGGACCAGAGGTAAACACTGAGAACTACTGTAGCAGAACAGAGCAGAGAGTTGGCCAGACTCCAGCTCAACATCTGACTCTCTGCACGGGAAATGTTTGCTACATCTGCAAGCAAGACAGAACATGGCAGCACAGACAGACAGACAGACAGACAGACGGACAGGCAGACGGACCGACAGGCAGACAGACAGGCAGGCAGACAGATAAGAGACAGATTATAAGAGGGTATGGATAGTAGATTGGATGCCTGTTTGATGTGTGTGGTGGTGCTCTCTGTAGGGTCAGTCAGGAGTGCTGAGTGGGCAGGGGCAGGCAGCCTCTTGCTGAACAGCACATCACTTGTTTTTCAGGGACAATTATCTGCTTAGCCTGCCCCTCCCTCCCTCCGTCCCCCCTCCCTCCCTGTGAGTCAGAGCCCAGCAGATGAAGCACCAGAGGGGAACTGTGGTTGGAGAGCAAGCCGTGCAAAAACCACCGGAGAGTCAACGCTGGCCAAGAGAAGACCCGAGGCTTAAGTGGAAGACGCAAGTCGACTCTTGTGAATGTCCTTCAGATTTTTAGGAGAACATTGTAATGGTGGGTTTACACGCCGATAAAGCAGACGAGGCCCGTTTCTGTTCCTGGTTTCCTACGTGGCTCCCTTCGCGCCCCTCTCCGCCCCCACTCACACGAAGGTCTTGTGTTCGGGGGCTCTACGACCGCAGTAGGAACATAACCACTGGCACCAGGCCTCTTTGTAGTCGACACTAGCATATTGGAGTCCTCATTCGGGGAAAACAAAGGGCATGTTTATGAATGCCGTGGAACTCGGCTTGGCAGTAAGTGTGCCTAGTCACGGCAGGGACCGCTCTGCCGATGGAGAGAGGCAGTGGGGGGGTTTTGATGGGAGACATGTATCACGATGATATGTGACCGTTGGCGGCGCAATAACTGCGAAAGAATGTTTTGACTTGAGATGTTAGGCTATGTTTAGGTTGAGTGGTGTTTAACACAGAACTTGATTGGGTTCTGGAATTCCTCTGCTTTCCCACTCAATTTCTGTATGTTCAACACCACAGACGATTCATGTAGGCTAACCTTTAAATTGGGAACAGTCTTGCCAAAACAGATGAGCATTCAGGTCGTTGACATAATCACTGTCTCTCTCTGCCTCTCCCTCCGTCATCCGCCCCTCAGTTGACGTCATGAACACACACGCAGTTGTCCGCACGAGCGCACACATGCGTACACGCTCACACACACACACCTGCGTACACGCTCACACACACACCTGCATGTTTTGAAGCAACCTCGCCCTCAGCTCCAGCCCATTTACGTGAGTTGCTGACAAAGTATACGAGAGGGAGGAGGAGGGTGTGAGATATATGGGAAGCCTGAGGGCTCAGTGTCAAATGGCACCTGCCCCACCTGCAGCCTGTACCTCTCCTGAACCTGACCACACCTAGCAGCTCTACCATCCCACCTGCAGCCTGCTTCTCTAGTCCTGCCCTTGTACTGCTTCGGTACTGCCCTAGCACTGCTCTAGTCCTGGTCAAGTACTGTTCTAGTAAAGAGCCCTAGTACTGCTCTGGGGCTGCTCTGGGAGCTCTTGTTACCGTGCTTGCTCCTCTGTCTGGGTTTTGGTTAGGTGGGTTAGTGGTGGGGCTTGGTTAGTTGGAACTATCCTGTGCCAGGCCAGCCCTGATTCCTCTATGGTCATGCAGGATCTGTGGTTGGGTTCTTATAAGGCCCTCTCTGTCTCCCAGTCATCTCACCAGGTCTATACTGAGGCTTTTGATGATGAGTCCAGGTTTCCACACTCCAGTCGGGTGTGACACACACACACCCACACACCCACACATCCAGAGTCTCCCTCCACTGTTAATTTCCTCTTCCAAATAAGCATGTGAGTTCATAATGGCTGGAGTGTTATTATTCCGCGTCAGTTTTGCCGTTGAGCTTCAGCCTCCAGTTTCCATGTCTCCACCTTCCTAGGTAAACAGTCTGGCTGAAGGGGGAACCTCAGAGGTCTCTCCTGGTCTCCTCTCCTCCTCTGCCTTTCCTAAAACACATGGGAGGAGACAGCCTGAAGTTCCCCTCGGACCTTCTCCAATCTGCTCTGATGGGAAGATACTTTAAACAAAGACAACATTTAGGCTACTCCCTCGATCTCTTATGTCACTCTGGACTGATCTGTTCAGCACAGGCAGGCTACTAGACAGACTATGTCACTGAACTCGCCACGCTAGTGACGGACACACACATACACAGACACCACTGACACACAGACACACTACTGACACACACACACACACACACAACAAGGCCTCTTATCCAATGCCAAAAGCCTTGCTCTCAGTCATGAAAGAGGTCCATTCAGAGGAGGAAGGAGGGAAACTGTTTGTCTGCGAGGGTGTGGCTCAGCTGTGAGAACCTGGCTGGACCTCCACACTGCAACTGGGTGACCTCTGGTCGTTCCAACATGACGGAATGGTGGGAGGGGTCAGGAGGGAGGCTGGACGCCAGACCATCTGCTGAATCCAACACACTGCAGAGGAAAACACACCCCTGGTGTCCAGCGTGTGTGTGTCTGCACGTGTTCTTGAAGGCATGTGTGTATGTGTGTGTGTGTATTGAGATGAAGGTTTCCCGGGGCCAGATACAGGATGCAGGTGATTCATGTTCTGTAAACATCTAGCAGCTATTTCCCAACTCTCTGACCAAGCACACTAAAACCACACGCGTTCACTCGTGTGTGGCCCAAACAATGAATCATCACTCACTTCCAAAAATGTTTCATTCATTACGAACGACAAATGATTCTCCTCGAGGATGTACGGTAGAAAATAACGTCCGTCATTCCGCAGGGCTTAATCGAGCCGAGTCGCTTTCAACCTCAGAGGTTTCAACTAAGTTTCAATCTAAACATACCATCCAAACTCTATTCTAACACCACGGTGGCTTGAATTACAAATCGAATCCAGCATCAGAAACACTTGTCCCCTGTCAGTCACCCTGCCTGCTGGATAGAGGAGCCGCATGGCTGCGTGTCATCGGAGGGAGAGCAGAGTAGAGAGAGCAGCGGGGAGAGACAAAGGCAGGAGTGAGGTCATAGAGAGCCCCTGTTGTTGCAGCCAGACAGAGAGAGAGAGAGAGAGGCAGCTCTAATGTCATCGTTCACGCACAACTAGCCACCGTAAATAAGCAGCATGCCTGGTGGCACCCAGCCTTACCTCCCCTCCCTGCCTCCCCTCATTTCCCCTCCATCCCTCTCCTCGCTCCCTCCCCCTCGCCCGTCGCCTCCCCCCACGGCCCTGGCAGTGTCACAATGGGCCTGAGGATTCACACTGCACCGCCAATTATAGTGTCTCTGTGTGTGTGTGTGTGTGTGTGTGTGTGTAGGGGGCTGACTAATGCCTCGAATGCTAGAGGGTTGCCAAGTCAGCCTGGGACGCTGCAGAGAAGCTGTGTTGTGTGCTCTGTCCACGGAGCACTCATACAGACACAAACTGGTACCATGCACTTCAGCAATAAAGATCAAGGGTCAAGTGTCCTCAAGGTGATTGGTCAACACAACCTAATATGACCATAGAATGATGGTAGCTCTTAGACTTGACTGAGAACAGATGTTGCCCTCAGAAAACAAAGATCACCATTTTAACAGACATGGGGCGGTTTGGCATGTGGACTGTGTAAGACCCAGGCATCTATACTGAATCTGTCTTCACTCTTTCCAGCATCTAAATGAGGCTGACTGTCTTTTTGTCTGAAAAATTCACACAAAAAAACTCACAAAAACTGAGACTGAAATTATGAAGTATTCTTTAGTAATAGTTGTGATGCACAAGCTCCTGTAGAATGCCTGACTGCTGGTGATAGACATGCAGGCAGGTAGACAGACAGGCAGGCGAAGTGCACTCAGACCAATGAGCCAGACATTCAGTCCTCCATTAGGTAATGGATGGAAGCAGAGAGAAAAAGAGAGAGGGAGGACAGAGAAAGTGAGATTGAGAGACGGAGAGAGAGAGCTTGCATACATTTCCAAATTGACGGCTTATCACCTCTACCAGTAACACGCCTTATCGTGCATTTGAGTGTCCCTCCAGTGGATTGTCATTGATCTAGTCGAGAGCCAGTGAGTTTCAGCCTTCCTCCACACTGCAGTCTACATGGTCTCTCTCTCACTGTAACCCAAGGACTCCAAACTACACATAAATCAATACTGCCCTCTCAGCTTCTCTCTCCCTCTCAACTTCGCTCTCTCTCTCTCTCTCTCTCTCTCTCTCTCTCTGTCTCCTCCTCTCCTCCTCCTCATGTCTGCCTTCAGACAGAGCTGATTCGAGTAGTTTCCATCCTACAATGTATAGTTAAAGCATTAACACCATGTTCACAGTATCACACTACACTGGCAAACCTAGCTTCCAGCTTTCCATGGATCCAGAGGGTCCAGGCCTCTCGTACTGTCGGAGACATAGCAGCTGGCTGGAGCACACACGCCAACCTTCAGGATAAACCATAGAAAGGTTAATGTAATCAGAGGAAGCCTAGGGCTGGTCTGCCAAAACGACTGTTCTGATCTTTCATGTGAGAGAAAAGGAGGGGAAAAAGAGAAAAATGAAGGAGAGAAGAGACGAGAAAAGAGGAGAGACGAGAAAACAGGGAGAGGAAAAGGGAAGAGAGAACGAGAGAGAAGAGATGAGGACAAGAAGAGAAGAGACACGAGAGAAAAGGAGAGAGGACTTGCTCCAACAGAAATGACAACGCAATCCCGAGGCCCTGTTAAAATCATGACATCACTTCCTGTCCCCCTGCCCCCATCTTATCCTGTCCTGATGGAAGCCCAGCTCCAGTGCTGTTAAGGTCAGATCCCAGCCAAGTGTGTGTAACGGCAGAACAATAGCGATGTGGAGGGGGGCCCGGCCAGGGTATGACTCACCCGGCCTGGGAGAGGCTGTAGTGCTGCTGGCCCTCGACACCCCCACCAGTAGGATAGAGTACATACACACACACACACACAGCACCCTTCACAGCAGATGGTCAACACATTACTGTGGACTGAACACAGCGAGAGCTGAGGCTCTTCCTGGGGCCTGCAGGAGGCTGATGTGCCAGGGCCGTGGGGGGGGACACAGGGGAGGCTGGCCGGCCAGTGGAGCTCCATACTACCAGGTTCACGTTACACAGCAGCTGTGCACCACAGAGAGCTGTCAGGACATGCCCCGCGACCGATATAGACGCACACACACTAACACAGGACACACACACACACACACACGCAATATCCCACTTCACGCTGTGATGTGGGACAGATTTAGACCAAAAAAAGTTGGGTGGAGGACTGGAGGTACTCTGTCGTTTCAGGGCCCACAGACACCCCCTAGCAACACAATAGAAACTCAAGACACTTAGCAACCCAGTGACCTTCAGCGCTCAGTGGTAGGGTCTGCTTTCTAACACAATGTAATTGGTGAGATTAAACAGCAATCAGCCAGGGATGCTGTTGTGTAACAGATGTGATCATACTAAGATGTGATCATAGTAAGAACTTGGTTCAGTCTTGACATACTGTAAGTGACACGTGAATACGTATGACAGAGAGAGAATTGTCTCTGTCTGGCTGCAGTCCGGAGTGGCTATCACCCAGATGGTGATGACTTCACTTCCTGGGGTCCCCTCTCATTATCTTTGAGTGAAGACAGGCCGGTCCGGTCTGTGTACAGTGTGTGTGTGTGTGTGTGTGTCTTTACATTCACACTGCCGTCTTCCTGTACCAGGATCAACCAATAGAATAACTACCTAATTAAGCCTAGGGGATGAGTTGCTGTGCAGTGTGAGTGTGTGTGTGTGTCTGTATGTGAGTGTGTGAGTGAGTGTGAGTGTGTGTGTGTGAGTGTGTGAGTAATCACAGTGGGAGGGGGCTCAGAACGGACCACTAGCCCAGCCAGCCCATTCTATGATAACAGGGCAGGAGTTCCAGGAAGGTCCCCAGGAGGGAGGACCCCAGCAGCATACCCAACAGCCCCAAAGCAGCTCCACATGTTTCCATCCCTCCGGCTCCCCACATGGTTTCACTTCCCACACCAGCTATCCCCCCCCGAAAGCCACGAGTCGATCCAGGACTTAGCGTGTGTCTGGTTGGGCTTGAGCTCCACTGGTGGTGTAGTGTGATGGGGATCAGGAGTCTCCGGGCCTGGGGCTTCCAGTTTTCCAACCCGATAGAAAACCCATCCAGCCGCGCATCTATTTCTGACTGGAAAACGCTTAGTGGAAAGAACAGCAGAGTTTGACAGCTGAGACAGTGACACACACCGCTGAGAAACATGAGCAGTGGATGCGTGGCTGGTGTAAACCATCGTCTCAACACTGCAGCGAGCGCCTTATCCCACTCACAGGAAGTGAACCGTTGGAATATCCTGTTTTGAGAGAACGATGTTCCCTCTCGGGTTTCTCTGATTATACGGTGCATGGGCAAGCGTGGGTCACGGAACTGACTGTGGTGCAGGCGGCGCCCACAGACACATGGAGAGTATACTGGGGTACCTGCTTACCTTTGGTGTAGTTCTGCAGCCTGGTTCGGTCCAGTCCAGTCCACAATCCTCCTGGGAGAACAGCTGTTTAAATCACCCTGAGAGGAAGACGTGGAAAAGAGAGAGAGAGAGAAAGGTAATGAATTCAAAGCCAGCAGGACAGTAATTCATGTGGATTCTAGGCAAAGCCAAGTTTCAATCCACTTGTTCAGTACAGTGGCCTGTGTAGTGCAGACTCAGCTGAGGGTATACTGTAGAGATTGACTGCTCCCCTGAAGCCACTGCTGCGGAACACTGAATGGCTGCTGCATGCTAGCTGCTCTGGTACTGGAATTGGTTTCATTAAGGGAAAAGCACCTGCAAAACGGGCTCGAGCTGCAGACTGCAGTGTTACGTGAATCAGGCGATACACTGTTCTACCTGTCTCCTCCCCCGTGCCTTCACACCGCAGTCAGACCCTGCCTCTGCTCCTTTTCACACCCCAGGCTCCCCCCATCTTCAGCTTCCTTCCCAGTGCCCTCACACTCCAGTCTCCCTCATCCCTGGGTCAGATGGCTGAGCGGTTAGGGGATCAGGCTATTAATCAGAAGGTTGTCGGTTTGCTTCCCGGCCGTGCCAAATGACGGTTGTGTCCTTGGGCAAGGCACTTCACCCTACTTGCCTCGGGGGAATGTCCCTGTACTTAAGTCGCTCTGGATAAGAGCGTCTGCTAAATGACTAAATGTCAATCCCCAATCTCCCAAACCCCATCTCCAGTCCCCTCATCTTAGAAGCTGTCCACACAACAACTGGCCTCGCCATCCAGCTACAGTACAGCATGTGGCACCAATCACTCTGCACATGTGTGGCATGTAGGCCTAAACCTTGCCACTATAGATTTATTTCATACCAATTAGCTGACAACTAGCCTGATGCTGTGACCTAAAAATGTCTAACAGGACTAACAGGATGTACATCACAAACCCAAACACTCTCTCACACTGACACACAGATACTGTATACAACCATACAGTCAAATATAGTGGTATTTCTAATAATTCAGTCAGTAGTCAGTTATTTCAGACAATTTATATAACAAAATCTGTCTCCAGTTTGATTAGCTGGTTAGTCACAGCTACTAAAGTGTAATTCAGAATGTGGGTCATCGTTTCCAGTTCATGTGACTTGCTTTCTGAGCCTTAACTCAGTCACATGGTCTGTCAGAACACACAATAATAAGCACACAACACACACTCACAGCCAATCACGAGTTGGCAGTCCTAATTCTAACTTTGGGACTGTAACCTGTGGCTTTATTCAAACAAAAAAACAAATATTGTGACTGTCAGAGGTTCTCAATGTCGCAGCAGCACCGGCCACAGACTGCTCTGTCACTTCCTGTCTTCAGCTCAGTCTCCTCTCCTGCCCGCAGCCTTCCTGCTCTCGAGCACCCCCACTCACACCTCTCTGTTGCTTGGGACCACTGCAAGAGCACTGACTGTTGTGATGTGGTTTCAGGGTACAGCTCACAAACAGAGGCAGGAGATGGTGTGGTCGGATCTAGTTAACCAAGTTTCGTGCGGAACATTAAAACATCATTTTAAAAGACAGAGTGACAGCAGTGTCTATAGTTAGACAAACACACGGGCATTGAGGAGAGTTTGTGATTCATCATGCTGGAGGGGCTTAAAGTCAAGAGTTTTCAGGGGCAATATCTATCAATCTCCACGTGACAGCTATATATTATCCTCTCAGGCAAAAGTGTGCTTGACTGGTGTGTGTGTGTGTGTGTGGAGGGGTACATGCGTGCAGGGCACCAGGCCAAGCCTATAGTATTATGTTGCTGTAGGACACAATAACAGCATGTGATCCAGAGATAGGAGCAGCCTGAGGCAAGGAGGTGTTAACAGGCTGCTTTCACTGAGGAAAAGAACAGCTATACATGCAATACACACTCCCACACCTACACACACACACACACACACACACACACGCCGCATGACACATAAAAGGCCAGTAGATTAAAAGGCTGGTGTTCTCTGACTGTTCATTGTTTGGTCTCAATGAAGTCGACTGTGAAGGTCGTGGCAATGGGATCCGCTGTACCGGACAAAACACTTTGATAAAATCCATGACAATGATAAGATGTGCCGATTGACTGAAGGGCTCTTGACAGACCTTGAAAATGACAACATATTTTCATCTACAAGCCAGGATATACCTGCTTCCACTATCCTTTCACATAGTCAGGCCTGAATCAGAGCTTCCATGGAACTATATGAAGAGCTTGTGGCTGTCAGACTAAATACTGTAGCCTTGTTGGAACAAGCTGAGGCTCATTAAAGAGAGATTTAGTTTATCTGTTGTCAATGAACGAGGAACCTTTAGAATGCAAGCAAGCTATGAATATTATCTGACTATCTCACCAAACTCCTGTCATTCTCTCTGTCTCGCTATTTTGCGCACACACACACACAGACACACACCCACGTAGACACACATCCTTAGGAGTTGCCGCAGAGGGACACAGAGGGACTTACTGCAGAAGAGCTGTCATTAAAGATCACATTTAGCCAGCCCACCCTACTCTGACTAACACACACACACACACACACACACACAACCGTGCTGGAACAACAGCCAACCACTGACCTAGAAGGCAGAACCCACAAACAGAATACTACGCACAAACACACACGCACACACCAGCGCTCCAGAGCTGGGGACCACAAAGCACGACAGAAGAGCCTGCAGCCTTCTCTCAAAAAAACCCCAAACACAGTCGGTCTCTCCTTCCATCTCTTCCATCCACCACCTCACCGTTTTACCCCAGAAACCCAACCGCACGACTGTCCCAGAGCTGGCCAGACGCGGGAAGCTGAGTCCTCTATTCGGGGCTCCCTGCCCTGCATGGGCACCAGAGCATGATGGGTATCTCGGGGCAGGCAGACACGCAGACAGGAAATTCCCCTGACAGCAACCTTGCAGCTAACTCCGTCCCGGGCTAATGTTATCTGGCTCTGTATGAGACATTACTGGGTCAGCCAGCACTCAGTTACTACTACTACTGCTGCTGAGCACAGCAGAGTGGCACAGTCTACAGTCTACACACGCCAAGTCACACCAAGCGTTGGGTGGCATGTTTCTGGTCATAGGGGGAGAAAGTCAAAAAAGGAACGCATCCAGGATATAAATAGATGGGGTTTCAAATTTGAGGCAGCATCCAGAGGCTCAGGGCCAGACCCTTTCCCTCCATCACAGTGTGAGTTGACACGGTAATTAACAGAGCTCCTCTAGGGCCCAGGGGAGACTTCCCCCCCCCTGGCGTGTCAGTCTTACATACTGCAGGTCCTTAAATAGGTCGAGCCGTGCATGTTGAATGGGAGAAATGAACGGCTACCAAGCCTGGTTGCGCAATAAGCTTACACACTCGTACTCCCATACTATGATAGCTGGGTTTGTTCAACGCTAACACTGTTGATGCTATGGTCTGCTGCTTGTTTGCAGGGAAATACTTGGGGGATCTTGTGGCCGTCCGGGTGACAAGTACAAGTTTAGGATCAACTTACCCTTCTCAAAATAAGCTGCCCTTTCAGACTTTTCGTCTGAGGAGGATGAAAAACAGCCCGAGGATTAGCACCTGTGGGGCACCTCGACACACTAGCAGGGGGCTGCTGTCTGGAGCCTTGGATAGCTGTAGGGCAACTGACTGAAGACCAAGAGGTCACAGGTTCAAATCCCCCCCCATAGGTCACTTTGAATAAAAAAAAAGGAGACAGGCCCACCTCCACTCTTGACTGAGTCTGAGGTCTGGACACACGCACAGCCAGCGCTGGGTCAGTGTGTGACCATGCCTACCTCCTGGGTGCGTGCGTAAACCAGCTCACACTGTGACCTCCTGCCGCAGGTCCAAACAAAGGAGCCAGTGTGTCTGAGCATTGTGGGACAGTTTATTTTGAACGCGGCTCAGCTCCCACCAGCACATGGGGGTAAGGAGGGAGGGGGGGGGGTATCACGGCTCACCCAGGTGGCTGGCTGTGAACTCCCCAGCCCTGTTCAACTCAGCCGAGGCCCCATGCTGACTCCCTCAGGGCTGGTTTGTGGTAGAAACCTCCTCTAATAGAAGTTGAGTTCTCTCCCACTCTCCTTGGCGTACACACCAGCTCAACCAAAACGAGCAGACACATCTAAGGGCAAGAAATGATTGTATAAATAAGGCTAGAGAAGTCTGTTTTACTGTATTAGTTTCCATTCTATTCTTACAGAGCTTCTGTCTGTAATGCCACTCGGACAAACAGATGTCCACCAGATAATTCCTACTGAGCCATAATAAGTAGACCTGATTTGAAGAGAACCAATGCTGCCTCTATTAATGAGC
Source organism: Mallotus villosus (assembly GCA_903064625.1). Classification (NCBI taxonomy): domain Eukaryota; kingdom Metazoa; phylum Chordata; class Actinopteri; order Osmeriformes; family Salangidae; genus Mallotus; species Mallotus villosus. Next base: position 168,323 of record CAEFZP010001086.1, read on the forward strand.
TGATGAATTAGACGCAGATATGGTTGAAAGGAGAGGTGTGTGTGTGGTAGAGAGCATGCCACTGTAGAAGGTATCTCTTTCACTGAGCCAGAGGCATGTGTGTGTAAGTGTGCGGTGTGTGTGTGGGTGGCGACAGGAAGATTTTTTTTTATTTTTTTTATTTTACCTTTATTTAGCCAGGTAGGCTAGTTGAGAACAAGTTCTCATTTACAACTGCGACCTGGACATTCATTCAACATTCATACGCTGCATGTCTTTAAGATGGAGAGGTCTCTACTGTACGACGGAGAGACACATGAGGACAAAGGGACAGGTGGCAGAACAGCAGGCCAGGACACAGTCCACTGCCTGTCTGTGAATAGCACTGACCGGACACAAACACACACAGGAAGTTAGCCTTCCTGTCTCTCTGTCTGTCTGTCTGTCTGTCTGTCTGTCTGACTGACTCCAACTTACTCCACACTTCCCTCTCCCTCCATCCACCAAAGCAGCCATTCAAAAACAACAGCTTGGGGTGGAGCGTGTGTGTGTGTATACATACATACACACACTCTCCATCCCAAATGTTGTTTGTGTGCATTGGTGTGTGTGTTCGTGTGTGTGTGACGGGGGGGGGAGGGTGGGGGGATCTGGGTTTCATCAAAAGAACTGATTGGATTGGGGTTGCTGTTGCAGTCCATCTGGGACCAGGAGCTCTGCTTCTCCCCCATATGGAGGGTATTACAGGCCACACGGAGGACAGGACAGGAGCATGCGACGCCCGGAATGTTCCCAACATGACGCTACACTGTTCCAATGACCCCTGACCGGGTCAGGGCCAGCAGACCCAGGACCAGTCCTCTGGAAATGATTCCGTCCTCATACTACGATAGCCCTCACACCCAAACACAGAGCCAGAGGAAGGAGACTGTCCATTCTTGAGCAGATGCCTCTGAACTCCAATCCTTTTCAGCGTCACACACACACGCACACGGACATTCCACCTCTTTTGTTCATGATCACACAGTACACTACACCAGACTCCACAAGACCCATACTACCAGAGCATTGAGTTTCCGATAGCTGCCGAACTGTTTTTGTAGAGTGGACGGGACCGCACAGTACAACCATTACTGTAATGGCACGGCCTCACCGATACCCGACCCAGATGGTGAGGAGTGGAAAAGGCTCGTGTTTCCACCTCCAGTCTGACTGGGGGCTCGGGGAAGAGCCCTGTCCTGCCAGGAACAACAGCCACGCCAACGACCATAGATGTTCTTAAAGTCATCCCTACCATCCAGGAGCTCAGAGAGGAAAGTGTGAGAGAGACAGAGAGAGAGAGATGGAGAGAGAGACAGACAGAGGGAAGGAAGGAAAAGAAGAGAGAGATGGGGAGAAAGAGAAAGGGAGAAATAGGGACAGTGGAGAGAAAGTGAGAAAGAATATGAAGAGAGAGAGGGAGACAGAGATAGAGAGGGAGAGAGAAAGAGAAAGAGAGAGAGAAAGAGAAGGAGAGCGAGAGAGTGGGAGAAAGAGAGGGAGAGAGACAGAGAGGGAGAGAGACAGAGAGGGAGAGAGACAGAGAGGGAGAGAGGGGAATCCAGGGAAACCACCATAATGGAGAGCAGGAGCAGACTGCGGATGAGCTAGAAAGACACAAAGATGAGAGACTATTTATTACATAACCCATAGTTACACTGTACTCCTAGTCCAAACGTGTTAGGAGAAACCGTTTAGTATACACAGCCGATAGAACAACAGTACAGTCGCTAGGTTGCAGATCTCTTTACATAGGTGTAGCCGGTAGCCAACGTAGAGAGAGTACATGCGTGAGGAAAGTGAGTGTGTTTGTGTGACTTCCCACTAGCATGGAGTGAGTGTGTGTGTGTGTGTGTGTGCGTGGTAGTGTGTGAAGTCCCAAAGTGCTGAGCAGGCAGTGTGTGAGTGTGGCTACGCTGAGGGAGAGAGGGGATCAGAGGGGATCTGAACTCCCAGCTGGCCATACAGAAGCACCTCCTCAGCACTTACACACCGCAGGAAGGCAGACACACACACACACACACCACTTACACACTGCAGGAGGGCACACACACGTACACAAACCGCAGGAGAGCACACACACACACACACCTACTGTACACACAATGTACACAACACAAACACAAACACAGGTCTGAATCAACTAAAACCATTAGCCTCTGTCTGGCCTGGTCGTCTGTTTGACGTTGCTTCAGGTGAGTGAGAGGAGACAGGCCCGGACCACAGAGCAGACACCAGGCTCGCGGGCGGTTTAGAACTCCAACAGCGCGTTGAACCGTTAACCCCACCTGTGACACGCTTCAGCACAGTAGCCCAGGTCGAGATCAATATACACACACACTCAGACACACACACACACATATATACAGTATATCAACCCTAGGCGTAAATATGCCGAGCACACACACTGTTTTAATACCTCTCTCAACACCTCTGGGAATGAAAAACAAACGGCCAGGCCTACAGTATCAACAATCCCCTTCAAACGCTGGACCCAGACACGCTCTGCTCCTCTTTATTGGAACCTTGTCTCTGACACGACACAGTCAGAAGATATTGCCACAGACCTGGTTCTTCTCCACATCTGGAGTTTGGCCATTTGGCATTCATTCCTTGTCTTTTTTCAGGGTAAGGGGGATCTTTAATCGTTCTTTATCTGAACTGCTGATGACATCTTGTTGCCACAACACACTCTGGGACAGTTAAGACTTGGTACTGACCCAGCATCAGATCTCCCCCAAATCTTACTTGGAACCCTAATAGGGGGAATCATGTTAAAACGGTCCATAGATCAGAATTGAAAGGCTGTGCATCAAAGAAATATCAGGTCCTGATTCCCAGCTGTACATTCTTCCCCCAGTCAGACCTCGACATGAGGAAGTGTTCAGAGTCTTGGCGCCCTCTCTCTCTCTCTCTCTCTCTCTCTCTCTCTCTCACACAGAGGGAAAAACACAGAGGGAAAATATAAGAGTGAGATTATATTTTCCGAGCATGAATTTCAACATGACATCAATGCCATTCGTAGTTGTCACTGCTTCTCGTGTTGCTGGATTCTTCTGCAGAGGAGAGAGACTGGCGAGTGAGTCTGGCCTACTCCAGCCTCCAGAAGGAGAGTTAGCCCAAGGCAAGGTCTAACATCAGCTTACCTTCTCTCAACACCCTTAGGAATGACATAGGGAACTCAAGGACAAACTGTATCCTGTGCAGTGAAGATGGTGGAGGATGGATGGAGGATGGATGGAGGATGGATGGAGGATGGATGGAGGATGGATGGAGGATGGATGGAGGATGGATGGAGGATGGATGGAGGATGGATGGAGGATGGATGGAGGATGGAGGATGGATGGAGGATGGATGGAGGATGGATGGAGGGAGGATGGATGGGTGGGTGGAAAGAGGGTTGTCATACAAGCTTCTCTTTCATCCAGACACACCATCTCCAGAGAGTCTGTGGTTAAACTGGGCCGGGACCATGAAGTTGACCCTTGTCTATGCCTAATGGGCCAGTAACAAAGGGGGAGAATGAGAGACTGGGCGAGAGACAGAGATAAGGAGAATGAGAGCAAGTGTGTGAGAGAGAGGCCACCGGATGAATGCAGTGATCTGACCTGACGTAGGATCGTCTTAGGGAATGATCTCGCCCTTTCTTCCACTCTTCCTCCTTCTCTTCTCTCTTCTTCGACTCCTCTTTCTGTCACTCTCTATCCAACTCTCTCTCTCTCTCCGCAGTAAGCAGACAGACAAGTCAACAGCACCCTTCCAACTGACAGCTTAGCTGTTAGCTTAGCTACTCTGCAGAAGACAACTGTCCCGTCCTGCCACTCTTTACTAGGCACCCACAGCTCGTCAAATTCTGCTCACTTTTTCATCACTGACCTCTCCAACTAGTTACACAACTGATAGTTTGCTTTCCTAAAGTCACGTGTCTCATTTAAGATAAACGAAAGTCAGATGGTGACACTCCTGTCCGTCCAAAAGAGTTTCACAGTCTTAATGGGGTGACGCACCCGTGTCTTTACAAGCGTCTCTCTCTCTCTCTCTCTCTCTCTCTGTGTCTCTCTCTCTTTATCCCTCTGTCACACACACATACACACACTGAGTAGGGCAAAGTGGCATGTGTTTGCTCTTTTCAGGATGCCCAGCCCAGCTGGAATTACCCTTGGTTGCGCAACATGTCTGGGTTGCCTCTCTTTAACTTCTAATGTGTCTATGAAGACGACACACAGCAGAGAGAGAGAGATAGAGGACAAGAGGAGGAACGACAGTGAAGGGTTTGAGAGATGTGTCCTTCCTGTCGTGGAGAGGGGATGAGAGACTGCTGCTGTAGCAGTGCTGGTAGGAGAGGGGATGAGAGACTACTGCCGTAGCAGTGCTGGTAGGAGAGGGGATGAGAGACTACTGCTGTAGCAGTGCTGGTAGGAGAGGGGATGAGAGACTACTGCTGTAGCAGTGCTGGTAGGAGAGGGGATGAGAGACTACTGCTGTAGCAGTGCTGGTAGGAGAGGGGCTAGAGAGACTACTGCTGTAGCAGTGCTGGTAGGAGAGGGGATGAGAGACTACTGCTGTAGCAGTGCTGGTAGGAGAGGGGATGAGAGACTACTGCTGTAGCAGTGCTGGTAGGAGAGGGGCTAGAGAGACTACTGCTGTAGCAGTGCTGGTAGGAGAGGGGATGAGAGACTACTGCTGTAGCAGTGCTGGTAGGAGGGGATGAGGTACTGCTGTAGCAGTGCTGGTAGGAGAGCTCACTGTTCTTCTTCCCTAACTTCTGTTTTCTCTGCTATGTCATATAAACAGGGCTTGCGTTGTAAAAAGTTATTGCTTTCCCTCAATAAAATACATTTGGCAGTTTATTTAATCCGGGGTATTTGCCCAAGAAATTTACCTAATCAAAAGCAAACGCAAAGGCAGAACTACAACCATTTCTCCAAGAACATGGGACAGATGGAGAGAACTGGGCAGAAATAGCCCCAAAAAAGAAGACCAGTCCTCCTCCATTTCTCCATCTTCTCTCCTAGATGAAGACAGAGATCTGGAGGAGGGGGGGGAGGTTGTCACTGCCAGTTGGCCGGAGAACATCACTGTGGTTAGTTACCACAGGGTCAGTCAGTCAGCAAGGCCAGGCTATGTCAACAACCACCCACATACTCCAACTCAGCCCTTGTTAGCCTAGCAGCAGAGCCTACCAAATAGGCTTGCATGCTTTGTGAACAGGGATAGGCCAGCCTTTTTCTGTCAGTGGAGGAGTTCAGAGCCAAACCTATCAGGCATCCCAAGCACTGCAGATCAGACCGAACCTCAGATCGTCACTGTTAATGCCTGAACGGGTTACCGTGAATCACCACTGGTCTGATTTGAATAGGGTGACATGATGAGGTAGCATGTAACAAATAGTATTTCCATATCTCCTCTTTCCTGTCTGGTAAGCAGAAAGATTTCTGTGGACGTGGCAGGATTGTCCCTATGGCATGCACAGCTCTCCATATGGTATCCTCACCTCTAACCTTCAACCTCTGACCTCTGGAGGTTCTAGGGTTCTCCTAGAGAACGGCCACCCCCATCCTGGCTCTGAGCTGCAGGGAGCAGGGCAGTCTGGGACATTTACAGTGTTATCCTGACTGGTTTTCCCGCTGTTAGAGAGAACGCTTTACAAGAGAAAGGGACAGGAAGCTGGTGTAGGATTACCTCATGTGTCTGTTATGTAAAAGCCTCCTATCTGTACGGCCTGTGTGTGCAGACAGTCAGGAGTGCCACACATCTGCATGCCCATGCATCCTCTCATACACCGACAGGGTTCATCAACACAGTCGGAGGATGCTAGTGACCCTCATCACCTCTATTTAGAGCTCAATGCTGAAGTGTGCGTGTGTGTGTGTGTGCGAGCTGGGAGTCCCATTTGGCAGGCAGATTCACTCTTAAAACGCTCATGAAGACAGCCAGAGGACATCAATCTACATCTCCTCAACATCAGCCAGCCTCATTCCATGAGATAAATGGGAGAGGCCAGGACTTTTGAAGAGGGAGGTACGGCCCAAGCTGCCACTTGGTAGCCCTGCATCTTAACGGTGCCAGGCCAAAGTAGTCGGGGTGGTAAGCTGCTTAGAAAGAGCAAGGCCGTTTCAGTCGCTCTGCCATGACTAAGGACCTACCGAGGGCCTGGTGTGCACCAGCAGCCGCCATTACATGAGACAGAGATGTGTGTCCGTCTATTGCTTGATCTGTCTTGTATTTGTGTATCTTTGTGCCACGCCATTATTCATCCATCCACACAGCTCCCATCTTGAATTCTTGAAAACGTGAGTCCTTATTTTGGTTTGATGAGACTGACCCTACTGCTGTTGTGGTAGCTTTCGACCCGATACTGACGTTAGTCTCAATCTGTGATGATCTGAGACTTTTAGCAGTTCTTGTACAACAGTATGAGGGGAGCTTATTGTGACTGCAGGGAAACTAATAGGTGCAAAGCAAACTGCAGCCAATGTCGCGAACCTGAGAAACCGAATGATTTCCAACAACATTATGAGAATAGGCCTTCAAAGCCACTAATAACTTTTCAAGATCTGCTCTGCATTTACACATCCACTTACTCCTGCCCAGGAGACAACGAGGAATTTCCTGAAAGAAGGATTTTCTATTTTCCATAAACTTGGAAGCGACATCGGGAGAGAGAGAAAGAGAGAGAAATTACAGATGAGATATGAGAAAAAGAGAGAGGAGGGAGTCATTCTCACCATCTCAGTCTTGTAGCTCACAGTCACCTCTTTTCACCCCTACACATACTAATACCATATTAATACAAGGATCCAATAATGTAAAGATGTAACGTACGTTAGACACACTACCTGGTGTGCATTTGGTATTTCTCCATGAAATTAGTCAATATTATCTGAGACCAAATGGGACAAATTTGACACAAATTTGGGTCTTTGGTATGTGTCCTGGTCAGTGAAGTTGGGTCTTTAAGTGGTGAATGCCTGTCATGCCTCACAGTCGCAGACTCCATAGGGATGGCAAGTGGCTGCTAGATTCTTTCTCTGCCTTCCTCTCTCTGTCTCTGCTGGATGTTAACGGTTCAGCCAATAAAGAGCCATTTGTCGGATTAGAGATTAAGGAATCCTATCGCATTACAACTGCCATGTGTTCGTAAAGGAATATATAGGATTAAAAAACAAGTTAGCCTATACCGTTGAAAACCAGTTGAAAACCAACAAAACAGGCGACAGAGTGAGCAGTCATGGGCATCGCTGACACTTCGGCTGTGATAGTAACAACAGCATAAGGCAAACTCATGCCAAATTAATCTTTAAAATGTTATACGATTTACATTAATCAATGATAAAATCTAACTAAAAACGAATGCACTGAAAGGAGGACCGGTGGGCTAATATGTCTTGTAGCACATAAACGAGCTCATGCAGGCCAAGATCATCATCATTCTGCATGATGCAGAAATACAGGTGTCGGGATTTAGCTCCTTCGGAAAATGAATACCTGGACATTTACTAAATGTCGCTGCAGTTTCAAGATTAACGTTTTGACCAGCCAGTGGTGATGACCCAGAAATCCCACAAATAGCCTACACCAAGATCAAACGCTTGCATGAGAACACGCCCATATCAATGCCACGCCACGCCTTTGAACCATCAATTGTGTATCTTAATTAAGAATAGGCTGGTGGCCGACATCTCAAGGAAATACAAATAATGTATTTCTACAGCTCACTATTTGTGAGTAAACTGTAAAGACACGGTTACAATTTTCATTTAGACACATTCTCCCCGGTAAATTGTTCAGGCCGGGAATCATCCGCGGTTTTTCACTGTCCATTCCCTACGGCGTATAATACACAGCGCATATTTGGTAGGCTATTATATCAGGACACATAGAATACACACCCATCGTCAGGATAATTACGTTTCATTTGAGCTAATCATGCACATTATGCTATAGCCTATTCTTAGACTATGAAAGCATAACAGGGCCATTCAACGTTTGGTACAAAAACCTCAATGCACTCCGAGCTACGTCTATACAGCGGTCTAGCAGTCGCATGATTTCCAAAATGGGAAGAAATAACGTAAAACCCAACGGCTGCTGTAAGACACTGTAGAAGAAAATATCATCTTGTGAAATGCGTTATAGTCTATGTAATATTTACTGCATCAAGGAGAAAACCTGCTACTCACTGACAGAAATCCAGTTGTTTCCCCACAAGATCCTTCTAAAACCCGCAACAACGGGGATGGGAATTGAAGAAATAATATAACAGATCCTGATGACAAGGCAATAGGACTGTGCCTACTCTGTTTCAGTCGGTCTGCTCAAGAGAATGTTGTCCTCTGCTGTTACCGACTCCTTTGCTTGGGAAGTATTCAGGCACACTGATTTCATCTAGCTCCATACTGTAAAAATCACTCGGGAGCGCGGATCCTGCGCGTCCATGGAATCCCGTTTCCTGTCCAGCCCTACAATCAGTCTCGATCAATCAACCATGCCAAAACATTGCAATTTGGAAGGCAGTCAAATCCGACTATCTGTGTTGGACATTACGTTTGTCCTTGACCACTTTGTGTTATAAGTGTCTAATTAGGCGTACACGTATTAACTTTTGATGTAGGCATTTAGATTTCTGCTTTTTGTCCTCTTTGGCATATTGTTTTGCCAGATTGTGTACTGTAAATTCAGTGTTTCTTTTATCACAAGTATGTATTACAAGCATATGATTTATTTATATTTGGTTAAATAATATGGTTTTATGTAGAGTTTTAACAACTGTTATTTACTCCTGGTCTAGCTTGACTGTTCTGTTTTCAAGTCTTCTTCCATGCAGTCTCCATGCAGAAAACCTGCTGCTATGTGCTGTCTGTGTGTGTTCTGGGGGCTACAGTCCCACTCCCAGTATAAATCACATCCCTGTTGAGTATACTTCACACTGTATATAGCACAGGGCAAGAGGGTGGCGTTCTGGATTGTGAGTTTCCCATAAAAAGACTCTGCCCTCTAGTGAAATATTTCATAATGCACATTTAGGATTTTCTGCACTGCTTTCTGAGATAGATTCAGGGCCAAAACAACTAGTTCAGCTCATCTGTAAGGGAAGCGCCTTGCTGGAAAGAGGAGAAGGGGTTCAATCCTTGTTCTCTTTTTCATGTCAATGGGTCAAAAATGTATTTGCAGAGTTAACTCCCATCATTTTCTAAATGTATATAAGTAAGTTATAAGAAGTAGGCTAATAACAAGTTATGGGTATTGTTGAATAGGGTACATGACCTGGTAGTCACATCAAATTCAAGTAAGCTTATTAAACAAGGGGTGAAAACGTAAATGACAAAACCAAATGCTGCTGCTTCTGTGGTTTAACACTTCTCACTTCCTTTATATCTGCTCTACCCCCACCTATCTTGCTCTCTCTTTCTTTCTCCATCTCTCTCTCTCTTTCTTTGTCTCTCTCTCTTTCTCTCTCTTTCTCTCTCACTTTATCTCTCCTACTGTGTTTTCCATACTTATAAAGTATACTTCCATACTTTACTCACTCTTGTTTTTCCGTTCTGCTGCAACAGCCATTCTCAACCCCCACAGCTCAGGTTTCAGGCTCCTGCGCATCTCTTGGCAGGTTAAATATGATTTTGGGCACCCACTATACATAAAGCAATACCACAAAACATCCTGGGTTGTCACGGCTACAATTATCTGGAACGTCTTGACATCATGACACACATAACACATATGTGTGGGTTGAGATTCAGGAATTGTGTCTGAAAATAAAGATGAGTCACAATGCAAATATGTAATGGAACAAAACAGACAACAAGCGTCTGGGGCCATTGGTTGATAACATCTATTACTTACTAAAAGTCATATTTCAGCAACCTTTGACATCCTCTTTCACAAAATCTAGCTGCAGTTTCACTTGTGTCCCTCATCCACAACCCCACCCACAACCCTACCACAATAATTTTCTATTTGAGTTTGACACTCAGATGTTCCTGCTTCAAAAAACTGGTTCATACAACAACATTAGGTCAACTTTGATATTTGCATGCAGGAGAGGTCAAGATGGGGGGTGTACGGACAGTGGTACTGCTGCTGTGGATCTGTATGGATGATGGATTCACTGAGGACATAGGTGAGATTGAGTGTAGTGTTCATTCGTGCTGTATGCTCTTTGAGAGAGAGAGAGAGAGAGAGAGCACCTTGGATTGAAAAATACCAAATCTGGAGTTTCAAATACCATAAATAGGGTATGGTTGTCACAATATTTAGTACGGCCAAACCAGCATGGCAACGCCCGATCTCGTCCAATCTCGGAAGCTAAGCAGGGTTGGGCCTGGTTAGTACTTGGATGGGAGACCGCCTGGGAGGCTCATGACCCCCCCCAAGTACATATTGCTCAACCCTGGGATCGATCGAAAATGATCAAAACGGATGGTGCCATCTGGTGGTCAAAGTGTTATTGACAGAAATTGTCATGTTCAAGGCCTAGTTTATTGAAATCCACTAGTCTGTTGAATGTTTTGTTTATTATTATCTTAGACTCCAAATTATTGAAATACTTTTACAACTTTTATTTTTCATCTCCCCCCAACTGCTCAACCCGGGATCACGATCATTAAACTTCCTGGGGATCTCAGGATGGTTCTTTATTAGATACTTTAGATGATATATTCTAGTTATTAGATACAAATACAAATATAAAAACTCTCCCAAACCTTTTTAATTCATGAAAAACAACCAAGATCAATCTTATTTGTCAGACTTTGAACAGGTTGGATTTACTATGAAACAACAGCACCAAATAATTATATTTCTTAATGAACAATGCAAGGAAAGTACCACAAAATATGCTATTAGGATTGAGGTAATCATGAGGAGCTGAACAAGATGCAGAGGATTCGGGTCCTGAGGCACGTGGAAATGCCAGCTACCTTTTCAGGCAGCCCCCCCTTGGTCAGAACTTGGAACCCCTGGCTATGTTTGTCCAGTTTAACATGTATCTAAAAGATGCAGTATTGCAAGCACATTGCCAAGCATGTCGAGATGATTTTACAATGTCTAGATAAAGAAAGAACTTTAGGATTAACTACAAAGACATTAACTCACCTGCATTCAACTGAGATGCTTGCTTGCGTTTGTCCAGTGAGCATCGACTGCCTCTGCCTACTTGAAGAGGTGGATTCCATCAATATCAAGGCCAGCTGGTCCCTTGAACTTGGCAATGATGGCCTCCACCACAGACGTAGTCACCTGTAACATTCAATCCCATTTCAATAATTCAAAATCATATTTCAAAAATGGAAAAGTTTGTGTGTGCTCATTTCTAATGATTGTATCTTTCATGATTAGATTTTATCGTAATTCAGTACAGTAAAGAATATTTTAACAAAGGTGATGGATGCTTCATACTTATGTTATTCATGCATAGATTTCTTTAAACATACCTCAACACCATGTATAGATTTCTTTAAACATACCTCAACACCTCGGGTGATGCGCCTGACGTAGGCCTTCACCTGGTGAGGCTTGAGGAAATGGATCATTTCTTATCTGTGTTGAGTGAATCACGTGGTCAAGCCTAGGGCCAGAGAACTTTGTAAGTTTCTACATGCACGCGCACTCGGTCTCTGGGATCGACCATATTGACAGCTGATATACGGGGGAGGAGACCTCTCACCAAAAAACGGTCTTACTTAAAGACATGTGAACCAGACAAACTTTGTAACACAATGGCGTGTGATGTTTTGTCTCCTTGCGGCCGCAAGCAATAAAGCTTTCTTTGGATTCAGGCGGCTGCTCCCAGAACTTCTGCCAGCCCTCCAGCACGACGCCACCGGGTTCCGAGGTCTCTCGGAGGGAGGAGGGTCCGGACCTGTCGTCCTGGCACACAGAGCTGGGGAGGTCTACCCAGGTGGTCAGCCACGTGCTGACCGACGCCTCGGACCTGTCCAGGACACTCTCTGAAGAGGAGAACACCACAAAGATGTATCAACTGCATTGCTCGATACATACTAATGAATTTCACGTGGCACAAACACAAGCTCTAGCAGCTCCACAGCATACTACAAAGTCATTTCATGTTCATTTCAGCATAATACTACTATACCTGCAGCAGTCAACAACTCGGCATCGCTGGCGTAGTTGGGGTCCTGCTGAGAGAGGTCGGGCTTCGATTGCGCTTTCTGCAGAAAATAAAACACAACCATAGAATAATCTCATAAAATAATACTTTTACTAATACTGGTTACTGCTTACTGCTTAACATCAATTACTCAGGTCTAAAAGGTAACTGAATTTATCTTACCTTCAACCTCCTCTCAAGGTGCCATGTGACAGGAGGGAACTCTCTGGCGTACTCAAGCAGTCGCTCCTTCTGCCACTTTAGCAGCTCGTTCTGCTCTCCCTGCTGCCAGTACTGGAACAGCAACCACACCAGCCAGCCGACATTGTTTTCTAGAAGCCACCTGAACATTTGACCGGCGTACTTCCCGAACACAATGACCAGCTGACCTTTCCACAGCTCACCACCGGACCTCTTGGCCATCGCCTCTGCTGTCTTGGGATCCAGCCATGTAGGGTCAACAACGGTGCTGGGGGCCTCTGACACAGACTTTGCTGCCTCTGTAAACTTCAGCCTGGCCTCTCCTTGCCGGTACAAAACAATGTTGGGGTACTGGTGTTGCTGTTGATGGCTGACCAGCGATGATTTGGTGGTGATGAAGAAAGTGTTTTGTCCGTCTCTTCATAAACGGAGTGACCAAGTTCAGTTGAGTTCTGGATTTCAATAAGTATTTAGCAATCTGCAGATTGGGAGAGAAAACCAGACCTCTGACAATAAAACCGACAACACCAGGCTTAAGTCTCAATCACGTCTCTCTCTCCCCTGAAGGCCGGAGGACCATCTTTTATAGGGCACAAGAATGTAAACATAGATAGTGACAGTCAGGCAGTAATGACGTTACAACAGTCTCAGAGAAAGAGAAATACTGCTCTCAACACATGATAACTCTCAGACCAGAGAGTTCAAAGTGGAGCTCTCCTTGTAACCATGACAAGGAACCTTTAGCCGGTACTTTCTCCTGACCCCGAACATCTATTAACCCTGACCCATAAAGCACAATCTACACTTATTAATAGCAAGCTTACATGAAAACATACTAACTAGTATCCAATGACTAGTTCTATTGATTAGTGAATAATGTAAGCACACAGGAAATCCCGATTTCTTCCACAGTGGTCAAGCTCTTACTGCAGACATCACAGTCAAAGGTCTTCCTGGCGACAGCATGGATCTTCAGATGCCTCGTCAGGTTGGACTTTTCAGTGAAAGTCTTGTCGCACACGCTGCACCGATGTTTAGGCTTCTCTATGAATCATCTGGTAGAGTAAAACATGGATAAATGAAAAGCAGATGAGGGCTTAAATATTTTTTTAGAGACCCAGCAGCCCTCGTAAAAGTAGTAACCAAAAACAGCCCATTCATTCATCACTTTGTTTTTAACATGCAAATCGCGGTTGACATGTTTACACTTTTAAAGCATATTTACACATCGAATTTCAACTCCACACTGTTGTAACACCATCTCTATGGTCTAAAGAAGTTAGCTAGAGTGTCAGATCACGTTTTTGAAGAATTTCCAGGGATCGTCAGGTCATTACAGCGGTGATTGGTAGCTCATTCATTCATTTTCAATACATTTAGCATGCTAATCGCGGTTGATATTCTAACGCATCTAAAGCATATTTAAGCTTTACATTTCGAGTCCACACAGTAGTAGTACATTCTTCAAGGTCTCAACATGTAAAATCAATAGTCTGGTTGCATTTTAAACGCATTTCAGAGAGATCAACACCTAGCGGTTAGCACTAGCTATTTCAATGTCAATAAGCGGAGCTAGAAAATTAGTCAGTACGGCGCTAACAAGATATATTATCATGTAAAACCTTGAATATCAGGCAAATTATCCACAAATATATCGAGTTTCATACATTACTTAGCACATAATTACACCAAACGTACCTGAGAGTAAAAAAAAACAGTCCAATCGGTCATCAATGGCCGCCAGTATTTTTGTAAACAAGCTCACACAGCTATGACGTTTCCCGGTCCTCGCTCAATGATTGGTCTGTTGAGCGTGAGCTGCGCTCAGCATGGCTCAACCATTGGCTGATTGCTGCTCAGCTCGCTCTGCTCAACCATTGGACGGCTTACGATCGTCTTATGTACTTGGAGAGGGAATTTGCTTGGGAATACCAGGTGCTGTATGCTCTTTTACAGAGAGAGAGAGCACCTTGGATTGAAAAATACCAAATCTGGAGTTTCAAATACCATAAATAGGGTATGGTTGTCACAACGGGGTCGTGTTATAGGTGGGGGCAAGGCTATAGCAGGGATGCTCTGGTGACCGTCAGTGTGGTGCAGAGTCTTGGTCTCTGTGCTTCAGCCTGAGGGCGGTGTGAGGGGAGAGGATCCCCCCACTGCTCCGGTCAAGGCCAGGCCTGTGCTAGGTCCCTGGATACGTGTTGTGTGTGAGACCTGGTCCCCCTGGGGACTATAGCCGTGTACCCCTGTAGAGGCGTTCCGTCGGCCCGCCCGCTGAGTCTCCTCATTTGACCGCGAGGATATGGCAAGATGAAATGAAGGGCGCTCTGTGTGTGTGTGTGTTTGGGCCTTTACATATGGGTGTGCATGCTCTTGTATGTATGTGTGTGTGCCTCTCTTCTTGTTTTTCCATGGGTATGAATGCTCCCTTTCGTTGGTAGTTTTACACATGTTGGTGTATGCTTCTGTAGGCATTTGCATATATGGGTGTGTGTATATGTGTGTGTGTGGACTTATACCTCGGCCTATGTTGTTGGTTTGATGTGCTTGTATGGAATAATCTTCTCCTGTATTGTGTGACTGCCTTGTTGTGGATCATTTCTGGGTTGTGCATGTTGAGATGGGTTTTATGTTTAGGGCTTGGTGTTAGTGTTCATGTTGATGCTTGTTTGTGTGTGCATGTGACTGGGTGTGTGTGTGCATGTGCGCATTAGTAGTTGGTGGTC
>CAEFZP010001087.1:0-32332 GCA_903064625.1 Mallotus villosus
AGGTCTCTCACGAGGAGGCCGTAGCCATACTGAAGAACACATCCGATGTGGTCTATCTGAAAGTGGGGAAACCCACTAGTGTTTACCTGTCAGATCCCTACGGGCCCCCTGATATCACACACTGTGAGTGTTGGCCCTCCATCTCTCTGCACCTGACACACAGTCAAGATCAATGACACCTTCTCAGATCTGTGTATTCCTTACTTCCTGACTGGCCTGACAAGGTGTACTCCAATGGCGTGATGTACATTGTGTTCATACAGCCTTTTCTCCAGCCATGGAAAATCATATCTCTTCCCCCGGGAACAACGGCACTCTGGAGTACAAGTCGTGTCCCCCCCCGGTGTCCCCCGGGAGGTACTCCCCCCTCCCGAAACACTTACTCGGGGACGAGGACATAAACAGGTTGGATGGTTTTTCCTTTTTACGGTAAATACCTCCCGTCGTAGCAGACGCCAGTAGCACTACAGGTAGTACCCACCCCCTTTCCCCCCCCTCCCCTCCCGCACCTTGTGTTTTTATTTTAGGACATTCAAAAGCAATCCTACAGTGAATTCTGTTGGACGGAATTCCGTACCTTGCCGTTAGGTGGATAGCAACTGACACGTTTGGTTAACGCCGCTCGGTGTCAAATAATGCGATCAATATTTGTTTTCCCGCCCAAAAAAAACGATTCTGGATATCCAAAGCGTAATGTACTTGGTGGGATTGCTTTTGAGGGGTTCAGGAGATATACCTGCTACCCTAGACTGTTGGTATCTCTCCATGTTACCCTGTCCTCTTTGGTCTCTCCTTTGTCCTGTACTAACGCTCTTTAGTTCATCGCAACACGTCACCCATTGTCCACTTTTTAAGTTGAAACGGATTCACGTGAAGATCTGCTCGAGAGACTGCATTCGATTCGTTGCGTCTGTAAAAGCCTAAAGTTTTCTTATAAATGTTTCATGTTTTTTTTTCCCCGGACACTGTATGGTGCACTTTAAGCTGGCTCACTGTGGAATCATTAGTGCTATCGATTTAGCAATCCCAAAACATTTTTGAATGTCTTGTTGATGTTACCTTGCCGAGGGGTGTATGACAGAGACAGTTACTCTTGCAGTGTGAGCTATGGAAGACCTTTGGTAATGTGCAAGTCAGGTTGTGCAACCACGTCCTGAAAATACAATCTAGATGGTGATGATGACATAAGTGCTGGACGCAGATGGGTGTGTTTTTCCTTTTCGGTGTGTTTCGGAAGAGGCGTGTGTGTTTTCTGTAGGGCAATATGTCTGAGTGGGTCACGAACTGACAGCTAGCCTCATCCAGCGTCCAGATCAATTTCAAATGAAGACGCCTCCCACTTGTCTGGGCTTAACAGAGCATGTGGAATTAATCACAGCTCTCCCTCGCTAATATGCCCTTACGAAACTGTTATGACTGGTCCTTCAAAGGGAAACTTTCCCGTCAAGTTGAATGCAAAGGAAGTGGAAGTGTTTTGAAAGATAGCTTACATTGATTGGACAGGTCCATTGACTACTTGATGGTAACAGCTGGTAATTATCGCCACGGTGCTGGGCCAATCAGAGGGTTGGCCGTCGTCAGAGACATGGCCACCCAAGGGCTGCCGGTTGACTGGCTCAGTGGGAACTCCTATGTGGCTTTGAGGTTACTCCATTTGAGGAATGTCATTAAATCTGACTGTTGGGACAAGACGTGTCACATGGGGTTACCGACAGGTTTACCACACGAGTCATACTCATGAATGTTGGACCAAAACTTTAAGGACTCATTGCAAATCCTACCTTAATTGGCCAAATTCAGTCTTTTCTACACCTCTTTTCAGATTTAGACGTTGGTGTTGGTCCATCTGAATGACTAATGGGTTAATTGAATTGGAGAAGAAGAAAAACAATTGAACTATCAAAATGAATGTTCTGCTTAGTGCTCGACACTCTCAGGAATCAAAAGATAGATATATATGCACCCCTGGCATGGGGCTTACACTTATCCATTTAGCAAATGCTTTTATCCAAAGCGATGTTCACAAGTACAAAATAGTAAGTGCCGCAGATAATTGAGGACGGTCTGGAATTTCTGACGGTATTACAGCAGCTAAGGCCAGGGAACAGTTTGTGTTTAAAAGGTAAAAAAAAAGAAAAGAAATGTATTTCGTCTTAGGTGAGTAGTGCTAGTGCTCTTACATATCGAACCGACTTGCCTGTGGTCGTGGTCTTTGATAGTTTCCACATTGAACCAGTGACTCAATGCATTTAAACTAAAAAAACTGAACAGGGGTACTGTTAGTTGCACTCCAGAATGATCTATCGAGTGGTCTTCCCATGAACCCGTCTCCTACGTCTCTTGTTTTGGTACTTTGTGAAGTGTCACGTTTCTCACCTTCGTGTTCTTGTTTTGTCCTCTGTGGCGTGCACCTGCTTTGTCTACACCCAATGATTGTCTATTATTTTAAACCTCCTATGATTTTACTCCCACTTGTAATTCAATAACTGATTCCAAGTTCTACTTTTATGTATTATTCGAGAGGGGTGGGTGGGTGTGTGGGTCTTTAAAGTCTAACCATTGGTTGAAAGTGGGTGGTGATGTCATTGCTATCTGTTGACATGGTGTTACTCTCTCCAATCAGAAATACCTCGTTAGATGAAGGGGAGGGTCACAGGTTTGATTCCCAGCACTTCCAGTTGAGGTGAGACATGTTTGAATGGCCCATCGTTGTGACTTCGTGTTGTCTTCCCATTCCGTCCAGTGACCAAGTGTGTAGACCAAGACTGCTCGCATGTGACCTTCGTCACCATCCGTCCCTTCTGTTTGTTCACAAGCATGGCCTTGACCGTCATGTACGGTTTAATACCCTGAACAATCGTCAGAATGACCTTTCACCTTGACCCTTTGTCTGTTTACTTACTTATTAATGGCTTTTCATCATCTCCCATTGTCATTGAACTACTAGCTGTATTACAGAGTTTGAACATTCGTGCAAGAACCGTGGCCAGTTTCTCTTTGTGTCTGCAGTATTTCATGTGTTACGTTGTAAATCGTTTGTACATGAGACTGTGTCACAGACCTTGAGTGAAGGAACAGACATGTAAGTATGGTGACTGTTGACTGGCAGCTTGAAGGTGTTACGGAGTCCGACGGTTCTGGAGGACTGGGGTGATGAAACAGACTTGGACCAAAAACGACAGTCAAATTCAGTCGTTCTGACCCATTTGATCCAGAGCGAGGAATCCGTTAGTTGAAAGGATAAGGTTCCACAAACTGTCCACAGCCGTAGTAAATATTTAATGAAGTTCTATGCGACATGCGGCCTCTGATAAATAAAATGAGTGTTTGTTTGTGGAATTTTGTGGCACTTTCAAAAGACAGTGCCTTCATCTTCAACTGTCTCTCAGAGAAACTGCAGTTGTAGAACACAGACGTGCATTATTCGATGTATGTAAAGAAATGAAGACATCACCTATGTTCATTTCCCGGGTGTATATACAGTACAGTGTATAAACACCACCTCTATATATTGTGTTTTTCATGTTGGCTACATTTCGTCAAAAGCCCGTTGTGACCTTGTTCAGATACATCCACGCCCTTTACTCGATCATTGAAGCAGGCGTACTTGATATCATTGTTCCTCATCTCTGCCTGCATACAGGACACTCACCCGAGACCCTCAATCTCTCTTTCCCCGCTATGTGCTTCTTTTTTTTCCCGCCTCTTCCACTGTTCAGACACAGATCTCGAGCTGTAGTTCCACACTGAGAGTAGAAGCACACCGTTCTCTGTTTCCTTGTTGGGTGTTGAAGGACCTTCCTCTTCATTTGCATGAAATGAACGTGCACACTCGAGTTATTATTCCTCTTTTTCCCTCCTCTCTCTCTCTCTCTCTCTCTCTCTCTCTCTCTCTATCTCTCTCTCTCTCTCTCAGTATCTCTCTCTATCTCTCTCTCTCTCATTCTCATTTTCTCTCTCGTTCTCATTATCTCTCTGTCTCTGTATCTCTCTCTCTCTCTGGCAGCCATCTCTCTCGGCCTCCCTCCGGACTAACCCCTCTCTCTGCTCTTGTCTCCCCCCCCACCACCACCACCCCACCCCCCACCCCCCCCCTCCCCCAGGCCTCCTGAGCCAGTTTACAGCACTGTGAACAAACTGTGTGACAAAGCACCTTCTCCCCGACACTATTCCCCCTCGGAGTGCGACAAGAGCCTCCTCCACTCCATCCCCTTCCCCCACTATCACTTAGGCCCGCTCCCCGACTCCGACTTCTCCAGGTACTACACCCACGGCTTCAAATGGTATTGCATGGCATGGACCCCCCCCCACACACTCCTCTTCACTTTCCCCTCACGCACTCTCACGACACCTGAAACTTTCCGAAAGCTCGCATGCCCCCCCGTCCCCCTCTCGTGACGCATCTTTTTTCCAGGGCTCTCTGAAGCGGACGTGTGTCTGTGTGGGGGGGCTGGGGGGAAATGTTCTGGAAGGTTCCGATTGGGACTGGAAGATGTGAAGCTGTGTAAATGATGAGGTTGACATGTCGTCTGTCGTAAAGATCCCGTGTGGTCTTGTCCCGTCGTCGACTAGACCCGGACGACAGGTTCCATGAAGTAGATAGAACCAAGCTTCAGACATTCGGACGGTTCATTTTTTCTTGGTAGACAGAGAGCTCACGACTCAGTTTCCTCTTGGAATTCCTCCTTAGCTTTTATCTGTCCAAAACATTTTTCAAAACGTTTTCCAAGTGTTTGATCGATAACCAGGATAGCAGTGCTGCTGAGAGGGCTATTGCGGATTTCGAATGAAATTGGGAAGGTTATATGGTCCATGTCTTTATGAAAAGACTGAATGGAATTCTCTAGAAATCTGATTCGTTGGATCTTGCAAAGTACCCCAGGATGTGATCTTTCATGCTTCTCATGATGTTGAATCTTTTCTGAAGGAGAAGATCAGTGGATTGCTCCTCCTTAATCTCCCTCTCCCCTCTCCCCAGCCTCGGGAGGTTTTCTTTGGATAACTTTAACTTTGTTTTGAGATGGATCACAGTGGTTAATAGGAGCTCTTGTGACACGACACAAAAACTCGATTAAAACATAGATGTGCTCTGATGTGGCAGGAATTGTGATGGCAAATGTAGGTTTTATACCAGGCACCTTTCATCTCCAATTAGAAAAGCCTCCAGACATCAGCTCATCGGAAGAGAAGGAAAAACATAAACCTGACTGGCAAATGTTCCTGCTAGTTAACCAGCCATTCTACACATGCTGGCATATTACGTCAGGTGATAGCATGCATGTGACACGTTTTGGAACTATACCTTTAAATCTATCCCCCCTATATTTATCCGTCTGGCACTAGGTGTGTCTCTCTGTGTGTGTGTGTGTGTGTGTGTATGTGTGTGTGAGTGAGAGAGAGACAGAGAGAGAGAGGGAGAGAGAGAGAGACAGACAGAGAGGGAGGGAGAGAGAGTGAGAGAGAGAGAGTGAGAGAGCGAGAGAGCGAGTGTGTCCATAAGTGTAACCTTGTCTCCAGGAAACCAGCCAGAATGAGGACAAATGATCTAAATAGAGCACCCGCCCCCCCTCTGGGTCTCTCCACCATCATTGTGCCGTGTGCCGCGCGAACAGCGGTTTTCACCGACCCGGACGAGCCCGTTTTGTGTTTTTCCCCCGCCGTCTTCCTCTCCTCTCCCGGGCTGCCGAGAAGATGATGCGTCCGTCGGACCCGACCGAGCTCATGTACTATCTGACCTGTCTCTACAGGGAGCCCAGGAGGATGGTCCTGCACAAGGGCTCCACGGGACTGGGCTTCAACATCGTGGGCGGGGAGGACGGGGAAGGCATCTTCGTGTCCTTCATCCTGGCCGGGGGCCCCGCCGACTTGAGCGGCGAGCTGCGGAGAGGCGACCAGATCCTGTCGGTTAGTGCCGTCGTACTTACGCGCTGCCGTTTTTTAGGGGACGGGGGAAGATCAAATGTGGAATGTTGACGTTGTGTAGACGGTTCGTCCGTTATAAGATATTTTAAGCTCGTTTGGAATTAATCGTATTGTGGGTTCCTTGGTTATGCTGTTCTAGGTACAGTCGTATGCAAAAGTTTAGGCACCCCTCTGAGGCTGCATGATAATTTCCTGTCTTCACCAAAAAAGATCAATATAATATTGTAATATTACTTTTCTAGTTAACACTGAGTGCTGGGGTGTTTTCCAGACAAAGATATTTGTGTGTAGCAGTATTTAGTTGTGTGAAATTAAATCAAATGTGAAAAAAAGGCTGTGCAAAAGTTTGGGCACCCTTATCATTTATTTGATTTGAATACCTCTGCCTACTAAATGCTGATTAACTGCAACACATAGTTAGTCTGGTTAACTCGTTAAGCCTTCAATTACATAAAAAGGTGCATTCAATCATTAGAAAGGGTATTTAAGTTAGCCAATTGCAAGTTTTGCTTCTCTTTGATTCTCCTCTGAACAGTGGCAAAATGGGGGCATCAAAACAGCTATCAAATGATCTAAAAACAAAGATTGTTCAGCAGTATGGTTTAGGGGAAGGCTACAAAAAGTTATCCCGGAGGTTTCAGCTATCAGTTTCCACTGTGAGGAATGTCATTAGGAAATGGAAGGCAACAGGCACAGTTCTTGTTAAGGCCAGAAGTGGCAGGCCAGGAAAAATAACAAAGAGGCAAAGGCGAAGAATGGTCAGAATGGTCAAGGACAACCCTCAGATCACCTCCAAAGAGCTGCAAGGTCATCTTGCTGCAGATGGTGTCACTGTGCA
Organism: Mallotus villosus; assembly: GCA_903064625.1. Taxonomy (NCBI): domain Eukaryota; kingdom Metazoa; phylum Chordata; class Actinopteri; order Osmeriformes; family Salangidae; genus Mallotus; species Mallotus villosus. Next base: position 6,761 of record CAEFZP010001087.1, read on the forward strand.
TTGCTCGACCATTCAGCGCACATTGCACAGAGAACAGCTGTATGGGAGAGTGATGCGGAAGAAGCCTTTTCTGCACACGCGCCACAAAAAGGCTCGCTTGAGGTTTGCCAAACTACATTTGAACAAGCCAGGCTCATTTTGGAACAAAGTACTGTGGACTGATGAGACAAAGATGGAGTTATTCGGTCACAACAAGAGGCGTTACGCATGGAGGCAAAAGAACACAGCATTCCTAGAAAAACACTTGCTGCCCACAGTAAAATTTGGTGGGGGGTCCGTCATGCTGTGGGGCTGTGTGGCTAGTGCAGGAACTGGGAATCTAGTTAAAGTTGAAGGTCGTATGGATTCAACTCAGTACCAGCAAATTCTGGACAATAATGTTCAAGAATCTGTAACAAAGCTGAAGTTACGGCGCAGTTGGGTGTTCCAGCAGGACAACGACCCGAAACATTGCTCCAAATCCACTAAGGCATTTATGCAGAGGAACAACTACAATGTTTTGGAATGGCCATCCCAGTCCCCAGACTTGAATATAATTGAAAATCTATGGGGTGACTTGAAGCGGGCTGTCCACGCTAGGCACCCATCAAACCTTACTCAACTGGAGATGTATTGTAAGGAAGAATGGTCCAAATTACCTCAATCCAGAATCCAGACACTCATCAGAGGATATAAAAAGCGTCTAGAAGCTGTTATTTTTGCAAAAGGAGGCTCTACTAAATATTAATGTGATTTTTCTGTTGGGGTGCCCAAATTTATGCAAGTGTCTAATTCTCTTATGATGCGTATGGCATATTTTCTGTTTATCAAATAAACCTTATTTCACGGCTAAAATATCACTGTCCATGACGTATGTGTATATATATGACAAAGACGTTCCTCATCCAAACGCCCAACATTTTATAGATGAAAGTAATGGAGATTATCAGGGGTGCCCAAACTTTTGCATACGACTGTATCTGTTCGTCCCTAAACGAGTTGTATTTTGGTGATTTGGATTTCTTTCGGGTGTGGGACTCATTAGAGCCACCTTGTTATAGAGTAACACTTCCTGTCTGGATGCTGTTTTGGTTTTCACTGAATTCTTGTGTTTGGGCGGCGTCTTTGCCCCAGTGTCCCATGGCTCAGTGTGACAGGAACGACACAGCCACACACCGGCGTAGAACACATTACCCCAGTTTCCTGTGTCTGGATTCAAATAGACATGCATGTGCCCCCCTTTACAATAATACTACATTCGAGGCCGTTTTAAATACACTTCAGTGGCATCTCGGAATTTATACCGTCCTACGAAATGATTACATTGATTTATATTCATAAATATCATATTTCTAAATATGGGTCACCAAAGTCGTAAAAGGCTGTTGTAAAAATGGCTTTATGGACACCGTTCAAATACAGTTATCCTTACAAATGAACATGGAATTGTTGTTGTGCAGTCGTATAGCTAATTTTTGGTGTGTGTTCAGGTGAATGGTATCGACCTGCGTGGAGCCACCCATGAACAGGCGGCCGCAGCGTTGAAAGGAGCTGGCCAAATGGTCACCATCGTTGCCCAATACCGGCCAGAAGGTAAACGAAAATGTTTTTCTTTTTTCTTTCATTTTACCAAACATAATTGGATTACCCGATCCTTCCTTTTTATATCGACTTTGTGGTTAACTGAGGTGCAGGTTTGAGATCGGGGTTGTGAAAAAGAGAGATAGGCTTGTAGAGGCAGCAGTTCTAACTCTGATTTACAGAAGAGGTCAAAAATAAAAAATACATTGTGTTTTTACACACCAGGTATGTCAGAAAACCCAGTCTCGAATTACAATAGACTTTATTTTTGCATGAAGGTAAATCTACGATGCTCAGTTCCGAGTTAACGTCGTCTTTCCCTTGCAGAATATGGTCGTTTCGAGGCCAAGATTCACGATCTACGCGAGCAGATGATGAACCACAGCGTGAGCTCGGGGTCAGGATCGCTTCGGACCAATCAGAAGCGCTCTCTCTACGTCAGGTCTCTACTGGCTTCTATTTCCGTACCGTGTCGGACGTGTGCATTATCGTCATCACATTAGTATTGTAAAAAAGACATATATATATATTGGACAGTCTTTGTGGTCAGCTGCACATACAAAGTTCAGTGCCGTTCAGTGTTGATTTTCAGAAGCATTGGTTTGACCTCTGTTGAACTTTGACCTCTGCTGAACTTTGACCTCTGTTGAACTCTGTGTACTTAACAAGCTCCCTGACGCTCTTCCTCCCCGCCTGGCCTCACAGGGCGCTGTTTGACTACGAAAAGGCAAAGGACAGCGGACTCCCCAGCCAAGGCCTCAGCTTCCGATACGGGGACATCCTCCATGTCATCAATGCCTCCGATGACGAGTGGTGGCAGGCTCGAATAGTGACACCCGATGGGGACAGCGAAGAGATGGGCGTCATTCCAAGCAAGAGACGGTAAGGGGGGAAAAAAAGGGGGGGGGTGTGGACGACGACATCAAAAGGTATTATTATTACACCGTGTACACTTGGTACACATTATTTTGTACATGATTGATCTTGTGGGAAACGAAACACGATATTATAGTCTTCTTGGTGCGTCGTGGCCTTGAGGCATTGAAAAATGTGTGCACGTCTGTGAAGGAATGTAAGATGCTTAAAGTCAATTAAACATCTAATGGATTAAAAAAACTATTCATTTTCTTTCTCTCTCTCTCTCTCTTGCACTGGCAGGGTGGAGAGGAAAGAAAAGGCTCGTCTGAAGACGGTGAAGTTCAACGCCAAACCGGGCACCTTAGATTCAAAAGGGGTAAGTCCAAGATCACACAACTCTGACGGTTGGCATGGATACTTCAGGTCACATGTCACATGGCCTTCTTGGGGATGGGTTACTTTGGTCATTTTAAACTCAAATCAGTGGAACAAAAGGACAATGGAATTACATTTCTGGGCAGCACCTGTACTCCAGTAGTTCATCTCAGTAGAGCTATTGGCACCACAAGTCTGGCGACAATGTCCGACGTTTTAGTCGTCTACCGTTTTCAAATGCAATAAGGTAAAAAAACTGGGAGACTGTTCATAGGTCACATGACATGTGAGGAAAAACACACGCTTGAGATCCATTTTGGTTTTAAATTGTATTCATGTGAATGCATCAAGAAGCAGGTACTACTAAATCTGTTTTTTGGGAAACAATTATAAAGATATTGAGGTGCATTTGACTCCTCATAGTTTGTATAAGTGGAAAGGAATATTTAATTTCACGATACAATGTGCATGTGGGATGTGAATATACTGTTATTGTGTTGAACTTGTGGGAGCAGCATTTCTACTCAAACGATTGTTTTGTGTGCAATAGAGCACACAGCTGAATAGTCACATCTACTCTATAGACTGGATCATAGCAAACTACCACTGGTCTAGTTTTAGTCATCTAACTTTGTGTACTTAGTTTAACTTCCACTGTTAGCTACGGTAACTGTTAAACGGGGCAAAGCAGATCATCCTTGTTTGGAGGAACAATTACGCCAAGCTCTTGTTTTCATTGTCAAGATTATTGACATGATCATGATACCTTTATCAGAATAATCTGATAGAGGTGAGATGAGAGTGTTTATGGCCATAATAAAGCATAGGACCAAAAACGAAACACAGACAATATCGCACGGTTGTTAAATTGTCGACCTTCATGTCGTGAGATATCTATTCTGAATGTATTTTGTTCTTTCATCCAGGATAATATGTCATGGCCTGGTTAGGTCACCCAGGTGTGACACTATTACAGAACACATGTCATTCAGAGTGAGGTCCTCCAGTGTCTCATTTGGGTTGTTTTATGGGGGTAAAGTACATCGATATGGTCGTATCTTATAAGAGCATATTGCATGCATGCAGGGATTTCCAAATATTGTACTTCCGAGTGGTTCCTACTGTACTCAGCAGAAGATTTGGTCTCAGATACCTCCTTTATCCACGGACACACACGGACACAGCTCAAACATGATTCCATCTGACTGCATGTTGGTTGCTTACGCCTTCGAGAGAATTTAAAAGCCACAATCGTTACATCACAGAAATATTGATTTGATGGGTTTATCTTTTTTTTTGCAGAAGCCTCAGTCCACTTGAAGTAGCGCCAAATAGTATTATTTTTTCCAAAGATTTACAGTACAAAATATATTGGCTGATTTTACACAATTTGTTTATAGTTATTCTTGACGTGCTCCGGAAGCAGATTTGCAGACAGTAAATGTGCAGTAATAATTAGGGATGCAGACTTAGGATGCACACATCTGTTATATTACAGTCGTGTTGGATTTCATATGACAGTACCTCATTTGAGTCAGGATCGAATGAATAGGACTAGTCAACAAACCAAGAACCCTTGGACCAATGAAAGGTACTTAGTAATCATATTAACGTACCAAAGGTTGCCCTAAACAGACCATAGAACCCTTTTTCATAGAGTTTATCCAGCTAAATTGTGGGCTGAATCTTTTTAAGGTATTATATTGATACATATAAGTGGGTCCATGTATGAAATATCATTGATGGAGAATGATTGTGGCTTTACAAAGATTTGAAAAGGGACAGCATGTTCCCCCCCCATACATGCTTGAAACGTCATCGACAATTCCCCCGCCAATTCTGATTTTATAACCTGCATGCGTGACCATTTTGCTTTAGCCTCTCATCTTTTGCTTACTAACTGACAGACATGGCACCTATTTCACAGCATGATCCTAATAATGATTTCCTTGCTTGGCGTCACACCTTTGGACACGTTGGCCTCGGATGCAACTGTGGCACGTTTAGTATGATATGGCCCAGAATGTAACTTACAGACAGCCTCATAAGTCCCATGAGTTTGGACAATTAAACATTGTCCCCTTTGTTTGATACGACCGTGATAGTGATATTACAGCCTTCTTATCGTACATCTGGCCATAACGTCTTCACGTCCCATAGCTTGCAGGTAGTTGTCTCGTCAGCATGTTTGTGACACCAATTAGAAGTCCCTGTTTGCCTCCCCTGCTTTCTCTCCTCCACAGTCATTCAATGACAAGCGTAAAAAGAATTTCATCTTTACGCGAAAGTTCCCATTCTACAAGAACAAGGATCTTGGTGAGCAGGAGGGCAGTGATTCAGAACGTAAGTAGGCCCAGCGACGCGCCACACACGATAGGGCTCAGGGGCGAAGCGCTGCTTTCCAGGGTCAGGATGTGTGTGCGGGGGACGGACGTTTTCTGCCGGAGGTCTCACTTCTTCTTCTTCTCCTCCTCCCTCCCCCCAGTGACTCTGTGTTGCTCTTTCCTCTTTTCTGCCATGGCAACGCAGGTTCGAACCGTCCGTCTCAACCAATCGGGTCGACACTGGGCTTTTTAAAGGCTTTTATAGGAGCGCTCTCTTCAGATACGTTCCCTCTCACGTCAAATCAAATTCACCCGCCACATTTCTTTGTTTAACCCACGTGAGAAATGACAAGCCTGGAGACAAATACTTTTATGAATGGATAGTGACAAGAAACTGGGGGGGGGGAGATTAATCCGATTGGCTGCCTCGTGTCTGAACTGAGACGGACGGTCTGACTTGCGTTGACCACTCTAGCCGACGGGGCCACTCGAAAGCCTCACCAGCTCCCCCTAACACATCTTACTTCTTCCTTCCTCATATGCGCCTATCCCCCCATCTTTTTCTCACCATCTTGGCTTTCTTGGGACGGATGTGTAGGACATCCCGGGAATAGGTGATGATGGGTATGGGACCAAGACAACCAGTAAGTGGGTTAAGGAACGATTGTCGTCTTTTTACCGCCAAATCCTCACCATGCCACTTAACCCATTTCCCCCCCGTTTGAATTGGGATTCGTCTCGCAACCCGGTCTCTTCTTCTCGATCCCTTTTGAATGCCTTGTTTGCATGCTGCATGCGTCGTGGTTTAGGGGCTGCAACTGGCCAGATGTGGGTCTTTTCGATATGACATTAGACCGAGTGATTTTTTGGGGAGCAACTGAAGACGTCGGTATGATTAATTAGTTCCTCGTTCGTGGTTGTGGTAAACCTTTCAAACCTGACGTTTGAATGGTAGTTTTACCCTCCCATTTGTTTTGTCGAACACGTTTCATTCAAGTTATATAACACTGTCAGTGCCAAGTGTTTTCGTCGGTTTTGACCTTCCGTGCGCTTCCGAGCACAAGACCTATTATTAGGGTCGATCTCTTATGTCTGAAGCATGTGACTCCATATTGGATAAAGTCTGCTTGATGGCATGTCGGATGACGATTTTTTAGAATCCTTATAGTTAAAATTGTACAAATCTAGTCATTTGTAAACATGGTGCCAAATGATACCTTAGTATTTAAGTCACGCATGATTGTTGCATCCCTATATGGATGTGTACTGTACCCACTGTTTGTGTTTAATGTCCTGGCCTTCTGTTTCCTGCACGCCTTATTGCTGGCTAGAGATCGCTTGCATGTTGCTTGTAAGGAACCTGTTAATGTTCTCATCGCGTGTGTGTGTTTTATCATGGAATGAACACTCGGTGAAAACTGTGCATTCTCACACCATGACAACAAACGTGACAGGCATAACAACGTGCTAAACGCTGAGTTAAGCGACGAGCCCCCTTCATCCGCTTGAAGAGTTTAACGCTGCGTGATAATGAACTGGAGCTGATTGACGATGATCGGTCGTAGTCTCGTTGAATCGAATGTTCCAGAATTACCATCTCTTCATTTAGTTTCGAGTGTCTACAGGCCAGATATCGTTGTACAACCACAACTTTGAGACGTGATTGTGGTTATATTTTCTCTAATCTAAACAGATGTCCCAGTTTACTGAGCTAGGTATTAGCAGTTGCTACAGTTTATCCGTGGTTTATCTGTATTTCAGAAAAACATCCTCCAAAACGTTTCACATTGGAGTTGAAGTGTTCCATTACACTGAATATCTTTCGAAGGAGCATTTCGAAGTCAATTTACCCGTCAATTTTATTCTTTGTGAAAGGGCCTATTATGAATAAACCATAATTTGCCAGTAGTGCTTCAGTACTATGATGACTTGTCATGATGGACTGAATCTAATAATGTACATATTTCCAGTTCCTATGATTAACCTCCTAATCAACGTGCACTAAAACCTTTTTATGTTTGAGAAGAATCTGTGCAAAAATATAATTAATCAAGACACTGCAAATCAATGGCTTCTTTACTATATTAAGATTAATCTCAGATCAGAAAACCAAATCAAAATAAAACAATGTTGAGGTCACACTGGACTCTTTTGGAATACTTTTCCAGCAGTCCTGGATCAAGATAATAATCAAACAATCACAGGCTTGAAATCACACCCATGACATCTCAGTCTTTTAAGTCAGTTCTACGGTGTGCTCTCTTCCTTTAGGGAGTCAAGAGGACATGATTCTGTCATATGAGCCTGTGATTCAACAAGAGAGTGAGTATTTATTTCGTCCTCTAACACTCTCTTACACTCTGTGTAACACTGTCCTCAGTTCAATAGTATTCCCTGTTATATTTATACTTTAATATTTTGTATTCTTTTTTTAAATTTACTTGCAGTAAATTATGCCAGACCTGTTATAATCCTTGGACCAATGAAGGACAGAATAAATGACGATTTGATATCGGAATTCCCCGAGAAGTTTGGCTCTTGCGTGCCACGTAAGTATTTTTCACCTGTGTGTGGAAAACGGAATAATGAGTCGTTCTTTCCTCATCGTCTGTTGATCTTTTGTCACCAACACGCCCTGTTTGGTTTGCTTTACCATACAAATAATCATTTCATTTTAAGTTTTGAATGTATTTGGTTTGATTCCCCCTGTGTAAGTGTGATTGTCTGGTTCAGAGTTCAGCCAGTGTTTAATCGGTTGAGGGGGAAACATTAATATTGGAAAATAATCCCTCCAATTTTGGTTCTGTTTAGTGGACACAACACAACCACTTAATTAGCAAAAGCAGGTTCCAAGAGTACAAAGAAGTCATCCGAAATTGTGGTCCGAAAACAGGCTAGGGTTAGTTCAGGAAGAAGGGGTCAAGAGGAGGAGATCCATAGGAGAGGTCAAGGGTCAGACAGGAGCGAGCGTCTGCAGAAAGATAATCCTAGACATTGAGTCAGAATACACAGAAACAGGGTGAGGAACTTGACAGAGCCAGTAAACCAAGAGCACAGGTCAATCCAAGGCAGGGTGTACACAGGTGCCAGAAACAAGGCAAAGTGACTGTTGTGAGGGGATCTTTATACAGGTGACGATTGTGTCGAGTGATTCACTATGACTAAAATTCAGGAGAGGGATGACCTCTGGTGGTGAACAGGGGAAGGGACACAAGGTGCAGGTGTTACAAAAACAGAATTGTCATTTTAGACATACTATGTCATTATATCTGAATATGACAGATTCAGCTGTGCCCCTTTATCAATTTAGAGACTTTTTAAAAATGCCATGTATTGTCTCATTGTTTTGTGTCATTGATTTCTTGTTTTCGATTTCCTTCTCTGCATGTTTTGATCTTGCATGTTCTCATTTTACTCATGTATATTTCATCTATTTTTTAAAACCATATAAAGCAGCTAACACGTCAGGGCTTGAAGGTAAGTCGATGAGTTATTGGTGTATGTTACATCCAATGGAAGACTAAATCTGAATTTTATGACAGATCAGAAACTCTCATAATGCGGTCAGTGAAAGGAGACATTGTTTTATTTCTTTATTAGATGTTTGTTCCAAGGATAATTAATTAATCAGTATTGACGTTATCACGTTATCTGCTTACAATAGTATAGTCCTTATGTGTTTAATTGTTTTTTTTTAAATATAGACTAGAATGACTTGTTAAAAGTAAGATGCGTAAGAAACTGATAAACAAAATGAAGCAATGTCCTTTCAATGATGTGTTATTTATGTTCACCACTTAATATTATTGCTAGTTTGTTCTTATTAGAAGGTAACATCTGTAGTATTTATAATAAATACGAATACTCTGATTATGTCAAGGGATTCAAAAGTGTTTAACGGTGAGCTAATTGAAGAGTCATCACCTTTTCTAAATTGAACATGAAAGCTGAACAAACTACCACAGCCTGACTACACAAGAACATGTCCTTGATATCCATCTGTGCTGATGAGTCTGGCAGTGAATGGCAACAAACTCTTTTTGTTTTGGCCTTTTCCCTCTTCAAGATACCACTCGACAGAAGAGGGACTACGAGGTCGATGGAAGGGACTACCACTTCGTCATGTCCAGAGAGCAGATGGAGAAGGATATTCAAGAGCACAAATTCATAGAGGCAGGACAGTATAACGACAATCTGTACGGGACCAGCGTCCAGTCTGTGAAATATGTGGCAGAAAGGGTGAGATTCTAGGGTCAAATCATTACATCTTCTTTTTGTTCGTGGGGATATGGTTAATGGTTGTCATGTTGATCAGTTTGCACACTTTCAAATTCAGGACATTTGGAATCTATCCAAAGGGTGTCAAGTATGACTTTCTGAAAGACTTGGTCCCGGTCACATGGTGTGTTTGATTAAACGTGATCTCCTCTCTGATTCAGGGTAAACACTGCATCCTGGACGTATCTGGAAATGCCATCAAGCGACTACAAGTAGCACAACTCTATCCCATAGCCATCTTTATAAAGCCGCGGTCCATCGATTCGTTAATGTACGTTCTTTTCTCTCCCGTTATCCATGTCGTCGCCCTAAACGATGAATGACTTCATGCCAAAACTGTTGTGCCTGTGTGTGTTTCAGTATTTGTTTAAATAAGCTTTCCACATTTTTGGAAAGAGGCAAAGTTGTCATATTGTATTTGAACCGAATCATTTCCATATGTTCCGATGTTATTTTTGACTAAACAATGAACTCACAACAAACGTATTCTCTTGAAGCAGACCACTCCTCTGACATTCTAGTGAGGATATATTTGCCCAGTATTTCCCCCTAAAAATGAACATCGATATGAATTGGTGTATTTTGCATCAAATAAAGCAACAATGGATCTGTCCAAGAATGTGACAGCAATTTAAATGTCAAACTTGTTCAAAGGCAATGCTTAACATTTATGGTATTATTATGAGGTTGTTTGTCTTCCCATTGCCAGTAGCGTTGGACACATTACAATTGTGTTTTGCAAGTTGTAGGCTGTGTATTAAAGATAGACCCGAAATCGTCTGACCTGCAAAGATTATGTGGGTGTAGTAGTTGCCAATGGCATACGGTTTGTACTGAAATAAAAGTATAAATCTCTTTTAAATCTAATTTTAAAGTAATTGATGAGAGTGTAAGATCAAGAATGTGATCATGGTACATGGTACTGCTTGTGACATTAACCGTTACTATGACAACCACACCCACTTTCCTCCCACCCTCTGTTGCCAGGGAGATGAACAAACGGCTCACAGAGGAGCAGGCGAAGAAGACGTTTGATCGGGCTATAAAACTTGAGCAGGAGTTTGGCGAGTTCTTCACAGGTACACAGGACTCATTGTAACAAGTGAAACGATATCACCTGAATCCATAATGACATTGGCCGCGTTTCCCAGATTCGTTAAGAAGCTCTTAACGCTAAGCCTAGAACGTTCTCAGAACGCTCTAGAACGCTCTTAGAACGCTCCTGAGAAGCTCTTGGCGTTAAGAGCTTCTTAACGAATCTGGGAAACGCGGCCAATGTAGCTATTGGCCTTTCTCTTCAGGATTCTGTACTGATACGCCCTCTCTGTCTTTGCAGCCCTGGTTCAAGGAGACACCTTAGAGGATATTTACAACCACTGCAAAATGGTTATAGAGGAACACTCAGGGCCCTACATCTGGATACCTTCAAAAGAGAAATTATAAGACTCCACTTTGTAAAATAGTTTGAATTGTTATGGAAACGGCTAGTCTTCATGATTCGAGTGGATATTAAACTTTTGGGTTTCAATTTGAATGTCCTTGAATGTACACCACCAAGTGTTGAAACATTTTAGGCTGAAAGGAACTGTTTGTATAGTTCTAGATTTTTATAGGAAAATGTCAGTGGGAACTGAATAGGTAAGGGGCATGTCTCCGTGGTGACACCGTGTGGAGTTCCAAATGAACAATCCAAGATGACATCTGGGTCTTTCCCGCCAAAGGAAAGAAAAAAAGGACAAAATGGCTGCTCCCCTTCTCTCTTTATACCCAACGTTACTGGTTAGCACTCATTTTATCCAGACGCCACACATTAGTAGTCGACATTCTGCATCTATTCCCTCTTGCATACTACTTTTTTTTTATTTTTTACATTTATTTAATGAGATTGAGGCCAGGTTTAATTTCAACGACCCTAATCCTAATTATTTCTTAAAAATTGAAAATTGTTGTGAAGCAACTTCTGTTATCAATAAAGTGTGAAGATAACTACTGTAAGTATCAAAAATATGACACTATATTTTGCTATTGATTGAGCACTACAGCACAGAAAGTACATATATATCATTGAAATATAACTTTGATTAAAAAAGGTTTAAAATCTTATTTTACCTGTGTAACGTGTGTTGGTAGATGTGTGTGGTAGACGGTAGCAGCATACTTAAACAGACATTAGATTACATGAACGACTTCATATAGTTGATTCCCATTCAGTCACAACAAAGGTGCTGTACCTTAGCTAGTTAAAAGCACCTGACTTGTAAACAGAAGGGACTGGGTTCAGCTCCCAGCAACTTTTGTAAGTGTGAATTGTGCACTTCTTAGTGGAACATTTTAAACACTTCTATATAGATGCATGAGATGGCATGCCTCTGGCATTTACAAAATGCGCCCGGCTAGCTCAGTCGGTAGAGCATGAGACTCTTAATCTCAGGGTCGTGGGTTCGAGCCCCACGTTGGGCGCTGTTTCATTATGCTGTCTGATACAACATCATGAAAGTGTTCATGTTGTTGATTCCCATTTGATCTCAGAGAAGGTGCTGTGGCTTAGCTGGGTGGAAGTGCCTGTCTTGTCAACAGGCCGCCCTGGGTTTGTCTCCCATTAACACCACCTAGTGTGTAAGTGATATGTTTTTTGCACTTTCACATAGTTTGCTGACGAGGAGGCCGCTGGATACATGAGAGTGCCTCTGGACACATGAGAACGTGCCCGGCTAGCTCAGTCGGTAGAGCATGAGACTCTTAATCTCAGGGTCGTGGGTTCGAGCCCCACGTTGGGCGCTGTTTCATTATGTTGTCTGATACAACATCATGAAAGGGTTCATGTTGTTGATTCCCATTTGATCTCAGAGAAGATGCTGTGGCTTAGCTGAGTGGAAGTGCCTGTCTTGTCAACAGGCCGCCCTGGGTTTGTCTCCCATTAACACCACCTAGTGTGTAAGTGATATGTTTTTTGCACTTTCACATAGTTTGCTGACGAGGAGGCCGCTGGATACATGAGAGTGCCTCTGGACACATGAGAACGTGCCCGGCTAGCTCAGTCGGTAGAGCATGAGACTCTTAATCTCAGGGTCGTGGGTTCGAGCCCCACGTTGGGCGCTGTTTTCTTATGCTGTCTGATACATCATCATGAAAGTGTTCTTGTTGTTGGTTCGCAAAGAAAGGTTTCGTAGCTTAGATGGGTGAATGTGCCTGTCTTGTCAACAGGACATCCTGGGTTCAATGCCCATCGACACCACCTAGTGTATGAAATATGTAAGTGATCTGTTATTTTACTTGCACTTTTCACATAGTTTTGCTGACGAGATGGCCTTTGGACACATGATAACGCATCTGGAATCTTAAGAACGTGCCCGGCTAGCTCAGTCGGTAGAGCATGAGACTCTTAATCTCAGGGTCGTGGGTTCGAGCCCCACGTTGGGCGATGGTTTATTTTGCTGTCTGATCATGAACATGAGGGTTCTCATGTTGTTGATCTCACCAAAGGTTCTGTGGCGTAGCTGGGTGAAAGTGCCTGTCTTGACATCAGGATATCCTGTGTTTAACTCCCTAGAAGTTTCAGTGTGTGTTGTTGTTACACAACTTTGTCATATTCTTCCTCGCACTGTCATGTTTTATTTCACAGAATGAACAGACTAAGTTGGATAGCGATATTTCATAAACAAAATGTTTTTGATTGAAATTCAATATTGTTTCAAGTATGTACACTATTTATATTGATTATACAGACAATGTTTTGCGTGATCAATTCATAAAAAATAACTATTAACATTGCAGCATTGCTCAGCAGAATTATACAAAATTATAAAATGTTCTTGAAAAAAGATTATAAAGACACGGGCCTACTTTTTATATTCATAAATACTCATATTTGAAGTCTGTTGGTCTATTACACGGCAGTATCCAGCACGCTCACAGTCATTTCACAATATGTGCACAATATGTCGGTTTTATGATCCCATCCGAAATAGCGAAGAATGCATAGTTGACAGGAGTGGCTGTCACCTGATCCAGCGCGGTGCCCCTCTCCCCTCTACGTGGCAGTGCTGTCGTCCACCGGTCGTGGCAGGAAATAGACGGCCTTCTGGCCGAGGTGTGTGGTAGGGCCTGCTTTGGGCTGGCCGTTCTTCTTCAGTGCCAGATACCAGTCGCTGTACTTCTGACACATGTAGGTGTTGTAATGGTTTTCTTCCATGGTTTCCAGGAAGTAGCACTCGTCCTTTAACGTGGGTCTGGGTGAGCAGAGAAAAGGGTTGAACAAACGAAATGTGATCAATCCACAGACACTCACCAAACATGGGGTGTCATACCCAACACCATAAAAAGGGTCGCCTGATAAATGTTTCTCCCCAATTTTCAGTGAACTGTGACTGCGTTTATACTTCAAGTTTACTGAAGTGAATCTAGGTGGCGGTAATTGCGATGCAGTCTCCACGTGACGCGCACTCACCGATGCAAAAACGTGCCCGTCTTTGTCCATGGCCAGGTAGAGTCCTGTTTTCAGCCCCTTTATGACTACGAGTCCAGCACTCACTGCTTTCACTCTCAGGATGGCTGCAAAAACATGAATAACGACGTCAAGACAAGGAGTCAAATCCACCCGTCTGCCTCGAAGACGTGGAATAATATCACACAGAGGGTTACAAGGATATCTGGACTATTCAAAACTATTTAATCAATACCAAATGTATTTGTATAGCCCTTTTTATGTCACAGGGCTTCACATACGCCCATAGAACTGCCCCTCCATACATTGGATATTTTAGCCTTGGGTTAGTCTTATCTATAGTATGTATTTTCCATTGTATGATTTGATGTGAACTTACACATCAAACGGTGTCTTCATTTCTGAGTAAATGAATGTAAAGCTGGTTCAATTTCTAACTCCATGAATGACATATCAAGTGATGCGATTATCGAATTACAAGGCGTGTTACGCCGCATGTAAGGAGTGTGTCATTCAGCTGTCAATGTTTCGGTCTGATGTTTAACGGCGGCGGAACGGCGTCTCGACATCTTCAAGCGTACCGTGAACGTCGTTCTCCTGCCTGCTCCCGGTGACGGTCCCGTCCGGTAGAATTCTCAGATGATGTCCTCCGTTCATGCTGTAGAGACGGGTGACGGGTTTGTAGTCCTGTTGTGACAGGTCGAGAGTCGACGGTCCCAAAGACAGGACAGAGATGTCCCCCTCCGTCATCCTGAAAAGCGCTTGGGGACACGCCAAAGTTCCCACTAGATGTGGCTGTGGCTGGAATACAGAGGAAGTTTGCACTGAGATCACGACCCCCTAATGACAACAGCTCGGACAGGGTTTAATACCACATTGACTGTGAATGCATCCACTCTCTCCATACCCATATCAGAGGCAAGAAGACATCTGTACATGAAATATTGATCATCATGCAATACGCTTAAGATAAGTGGCCTATTAAACGTATTCAAACCACCAATGAGCCTACTACGCCGCATATTTTCACATACACTATTGTACATCTACAATAATACATCACTTTGTTTGGCTATGTAACTAGGTACAGTATGTGAGAAAAGCAAATGCCGGGATTTACAGGAACCGTAAATCACCTGTCAATCACAAAATCGGTCACCCAGACAACCAAGTGGGAAACCCTTTGCCAAATCCTCATAAAGTCTGCCGAAGCTAAGTCGCCGACCTCCTCCGCCATAAACAATTCAGCCCCTGGCTGGAAGTTAAAAAATACAAGCCGTATCTTTTATTCCTCAGAAGTACTTCACACAGCCCAGCCTGCCCTGTCGACTATGAGGAACACGGCCAACCAGCCCTGCCGCCGTCGCAGCGCTTTTTATCTAGGGGGCCCTTTGACTCTGCATCCGGAACGACTTGGAAATCCATCAGTCCGCCTTTTCCCCCCGGCCGACTGCTTAAGAAGTGGAGGAGGAGACAGCCGGAGGGAGGAGGAATGTGAGGCTTGCCCCCGGACGGACGGACTCCCAGCTGGAGCAGCGGCAGAGCAGGGGAGGGGAGGGGAGTGAGGGGAGAGGAGGGGAGAGGAGGAGGGGTGCTGTGGGAGGAACACACAGCCATACGGGAAGTGGAGCCCGGGTGCCAGACTGCTCCAGTGGGACCACGGTAGAAAACCCTCGGGTGTTAGTGACGTCCGGATGGTGCCTGGCCCAACAAAGTGGGAAGGAGAAGAATCTCCCACGCTGGCCTCGGATCAGTTTAGCTCCCTCCTCCTACTGAGAGGGAAGTTCACCTCTCGGGAGGGTCAGCTGACCTCGGATCAACCCAGGAGCCCAGACAGTGTGGGACGGCAGACCATTACATACCTGGGACAAACCCACGAGCCAACATGTCTTCCTGTTCTCCTCTTCCAGGGTGAGGCTGGAGTGGTAAGCGTTCCGCGGTGGTGAATGTGTGGCAGTCTTCAGCCGGCAGTCTCGTGGGTATACAGCTGGTTTCCCACAATGCTATAGGAGGGGCAGAGTGGCACCCTCTGTATTTGTGCGCCATCGCATTGCCCCCGCTGACGTCAGCAAGTCTATTTCGGCAGCTGCTCGTAAGACACTATGTTTACCCCGCAAGCTAACTCAGTGACGCGGGCGGCCTGCCTGAGCGAAGGTCTGCACCGCCGGGAAGTGATCTGGATGCCTCTGACCCGATACATTCCTACTAGGGTGTCTTGGAGACACGGGAGAACGACACAGGTCCAAACATTCACAGGGATTCACGCAAGAGAAGCCAGTGACACGTTTGTGACAAGCGGTCACAAATCCGCTTGACGCCGCATGCACCCCTCCCCTGTTTGCCCAGCACATGTTAGGTCTTCGCTGCTGTGGCAGCCGACGCATGGCAACACTGCCATAGCGCCACAGACAGAAGTGCAGGAAGTGTGCGGTCCGCCCTGAATTATTGACAGGACCCTTCTCTCGCTCTCTCTTCTCCCAAACTGTGCAAACGGTTTCATTATTCATTCAGAGTGTCTGCCTTGTAAAACATTTATAATACTGGGGCAGAGCTCTGTACAGATGAGTCATGTTGGTCACAGTCTTTATATCCTATTCTCTCCAGACACAAGAACTAATTACATAATACGGAGTTGTTGTTATTATATATTCATGTTGGTTTGACCTGAATGCACGCGTCAGCACATAGCCTACTGTGTTTACATGTAAACAACGATTTCAGTTATCATTACCATTCAGACGTTGTGTTGTAACTGATTTACACTTACAGAGTTTGAAATCAGTTCCTATCCTCCAGACAGTATCTGCAGTAGCAGGTCTTCAAAAAAAGTTTACAATTGTTTTATATTCTCACAAACCTTGTTGCAGTGAGCATTGTGAAACATATACCCTGTTCAGTAGCCTCTAGGCTTTACGGTGACACATACCATGAACACCTAGTCTAGTGGTATCTGGTGAGGTTTTGCTTTTGGCCATGAATATCTTGTTAGATAGACTCGGTCCTCGATTTGAAGATGAGCCGTCCATACCCATGACAACCAGGAGGTGGCGCAATGATCTAACAAAACATTTCCATTGGCTGAGGAAACCCAAATCAAATCTAGCCCCGGTCGTACACATGCATTGAAAGAAGTGTTCTGTCTTTACGGCAGGACAATCGGCCAAACAATCGGCGTCGCCCATTCTTTCTGTGAAGTTCAAGACAATTTAGGGATACAGTGACAATCAAGTGCAGGCTGTCAGCTTTAATTTGAGCTATTAGATAAAAACATTGTTTGTGGTGTCCAATTATAGGCTAAGGGTTGGGTGATGCTAATGTTTCACAGATTTAAGGCAGTCATTGTTTCTAAAGGATATGTCACTTTCCAAAGATTTTTGGTGCATAAAATGTGAGACCGTTTCATCTCATGAGAACATTCTCAAATTAAATCTGACAACGGCACTTTTGCCATCAGTCAAACTCAAAATGCTCGAAAACCGGACTAAAACAACAAACAAAACATATGCATGGTCATAAATCGGGATTTTGTTTCTAACTGTAGCCTACCTCAGGGTGTTTAATTGTTATGTCTTTTGTTATGAAACAGTCTGTTCAGGAAGGTACACTTTATATTAGGCTGCTGACAGAATAGGCAACCCACAAACTAGTGGGAAAACTGTGTAAGAAAACAATGGGGATAAGCCAAACAATTGTGTCTACTAGGCTACTATAGACACTCAAACAATGTTTTTGGCAATATCTCTTGAAAAAAACTCCGGCAATGTTTGTTTTTAAAAAGAGTGAATATAGAAGAAAGAGCTATTTTGTCCTTGTCGCTCAGTGTGAACGAAAGCGCATTATAGAAATTCCCCGCTCGACTGACATCACTTTTCGCGTCCAACCATCTTTCGTCTTGCAAAAGTGTAGCTCGTATCAGTTCTTTAGACTTTTCCTGAACCCAACAATTCCATTGGCTGCAGGAAGTGTCAGTCATAGGATTATCTGTTTCGGGGTAGGTTGATACGGACGCCGATGACTGAGAGAAAGCTCTGCTTTTAAAACGCCCAGGAAAGAACCCGCAACTACCCATAGCCTACTATCTATTCCTTCAATTTGCTTGACCACGGTGACGCCGACTTGAGGAATGCTCAAGTTTAACAGAGATCTTTGACAGCTGCGCATTAATTCATCCTTCCGTTGGCTACTTTCCCTTCGGAGCAGGAACAGTTTTTTTGGACTGTGTTTTTGAGATGCGGTTTGGATAGGATCAGCGATAAATAGAAGCCTATTTCCACGTTTGCACGCTTGCATGCCATTAAAAGCAAGATAACTGGGTGGATGCTGTGCTTACAGTAATGTAGTCAGGTGTCTGGATCAAGTCGCCTGCTGTGTGGACATCTTATCCTTGGATTGCACATCACACCACCAGTCAAACATTTAATTCCTCCGCCGACCTTACTGGTGTCTGTAGTCAGGGTGGAAACATGGGGTTGCCCGCCCTAGAGTTCAGCGACTGTTACCTGGACAGTCCTCAGTTCCGAGAGAGATTAAAGTCGCACGAACTGGAATTGGACAAGACGAACAAGTTCATAAAGGAGCTGATCAAAGATGGGAAGGCACTCATCCAAGCACTGAAAAGTAAGACGATCCTTTTAGGAATGAAAAGAAAGAGCTGTATGATCGCTTTGCAACAATGTAGCACTTCGTGATGACTTCGGGTTGAAATGTCCACTAAACTGTTTATTATTTTGAGAACGGTTCTAGTACGTCATTTTTCCACGTAGAATATGATACTGTAAAAGTTACATTTATTACAGAAGTTTTTATAATAGTAAAAACGGTGTTATTATCACACTTCTGTACCATAGCATTGTATATTTAGTATGATGTGAGACTTAATCATCACCAACCTGCTTGTCAGTAAATAGACAGGCTTCTGTGACAGGTGTTTGTTAAACATCGCCCAACCTGTATTCATCATCTCCCCATTTAGAAGCATGTCTTTACACACTGTTATTATACCTCGTGTTTTGTACCTGAACGTTCCACTTCACTCACTTTGTGATGGATGCTCGAAGCGCTGCAGGGCCAATACATTAAAAAGCGTTTGCCCTTTATCACTCGTCAAAGCTCCCATCAGCTGACTTTGACAATCTGGACAGTTCTGCCTTTGTCCGTGAGGACGATCCAGAAATGAAACAGAGAGACCATTACCCCCAGGGTCAGAGAGACACTAGATGGGGAGGGAGAAAGAGAGAGAGAGAGAGAGATAGGGAGAAAGAGAGGGGGAGAGAGAGAAAGAGAGAGAGAGATAGGGAGAAAGAGAGGGGGAGAGAGAAAGAGAGAGAGAGAGAGAGATAGGGAGAAAGAGGGCTTGTTTTCCAGTCGTTTCCAAACTTAGCAAAGATAGCACTGGCATGTTCTGTCGTGTCTGCCCTGCCTGTCTGTCTGCCTGCATGTCCGTGTGGTTGCCGTGGTCAGCCCAGAGCTCTAGCAGTACCAGCAGCAGCAGGCCATGTCTCAGCAGGCTGCTTGTCGTGTGTGAAAGCCCGTATCAACCCATCATTACATGACACGTCCCTGCCCAGTGACCACAAACACGGCTTTCGTTAATTACCGAAAACAAAAAAACCCCCCCTTCAATTATTGTGCTACTGGTGGCGTGGTGGTGCCGGAGAAGAAGACGCGGCGTCTTCCGATATCTCTGTTTTAGTGGCAAACGGTGGAAAGGAAAAAGCCCCCAAATATGCTGTCGGCGGTGAACCTAACCTCACTTCAAGACGGTACTTATCTTTATCTTGGGCCTACATCTGCTGGAGCGATCTATCAAAGGAGCACAGATGGGGGGCCTGGCACGTCACGTCACGCGAGGGCATTGACATCGATGGCCTGCGAGCTTTTCATGTTTTTGCTGTCCCTTCTACCCAGGGATGGTTTTACATCTCGTCAGATGGATCCAGGCGTTATGCGTTGGATTGACATCTTATTTTAGGAGGCTTGGAGTCGTATAACCATAGACTCGACGTCTAAAGGGGCGAGACAGCTCGTTTGAGCTTTTGTTTCAGTGTGTGTGTGTGTGTGTGTGTGTGTGTGTGTGTGTGGTGTGTGAGTGTGTGTGAGTGTGTGTGTGTGAGTGTGTGTGTGAGTGTGTGAGTGTGTGAGTGTGTGTGTGTGCGTGTGTGTGGTGTGTGTGGTGTGTGTGTGTGAGTGTGTGAGTGTGTGAGTGTGTGAGTGTGTGAGTGTGTGAGTGTGTGAGTGTGTGAGTGTGTGTGTGTGCGTGTGTGTGGTGTGTGTGGTGTGTGTGTGTGAGTGTGTGAGTGTGTGAGTGTGTGTGTGAGTGTGTGAGTGTGTGTGTGTGTGTGTGGACCATTATGTGAAACCGGAGTGGATATGTAATGCAAGGCCCAGTTAAACGATCAGATGTCACCAGATGGAGGGTAAGGGAATCAGCCGGGTCCAGGGTTCTTTTATACGACCAGCGCGCCCACATTCAAGCAGTTTTTTGTAATTCGCTGTTCGCTCTTCCGTAGCACCGCGTTGACTGCGTTTCCCAGGCCACTGGCATCCCATAAGGAAATGACCCACATCAATGGAGCATTCCTGACGCGGGGATGACAATCTCCGTCCTCAGGACTTGACGATGACCTTTGTTCATTTGGAGGAATGACCTCCGACTGTATCTGACCTTTGTTAGTTACGAAGGGGCTGATTTAAAGTACCCTCGCTCCAACCACCCCTCTCTCTCTCTCTCTCTCTCCCTCTCTCTCTCCCTATCTCTCTCTCCTCTCTCTCTCTCTCTCCTGCTAGAGGTCCCTGTCTGTGCTTAGCAGTCACAGCAGTGTTCACCTGTCTCCTCTGGTGATGGATGGTATGCCTTCCCACACACACACACACACACCACACACACACACACACACAATGACTGGTACTTTCACAGCCGTGCTGAGGGGATCTCACATTTTTCCTTGGTTGGAGAGAAGAGAGATAACGGGGGTCTCCGCTGTCACCAGGGAGACGGAGAGAGAAGCCCGTGCTGGACAGTAGTCCAGTTCGACTGCCACGAGAGAGAGGAGGGAGAGAGAGGGAGAGATAGGTAGAGAGGATGGAGAGAGGGGATAGAGAGGAGAGGCGAGAGATATAGGAGTAGCGATAGCAGAGGGAGAGAGAGATAGTATCTGATATAGAGCGTTATAGCGCGAGCGATATCGCTTATTGTCGCTGCGGCTCTTCTCTCGCGTCTCTCTTTGCTCTTTCTCGCTCTCTCTTCTCTCGCTTCTTTCTCTCTTCTTCTCTCTTCTCTCTCTCTCTTCTTTCTCTCTTCTCTCCTCTCTCTTCTCTCTCTCGTTTCTTTTCTCTTCTTTCTCTTTTTTTTCTCTTCTTTCTTTCCTCTTCATTGTTGCCCTCTGAGGGTGGTTTGTTACTATTGCTCAAGGCATTCCGCTGAATACGTCAGATGGAATAAGGACAAAATGTGTGTGTGTGTGTGTGTGCACGCCGTCGTGATTGTGTGATGAGGCTGGTGGGGGGTTGGCATGAGGAAGGGGGGGGGGGGTATTCTTTAAGCATGACGTCGTGGGGTTGGGATGGGGTGGGGGGATTGGGAGCAATGCTTCTCCTATTGTCGAGGGATCTTCTTAGACCACTCACAAAGGGGTGTGTGTGAGTGAGTGTGTGTGTGCGTGTGTCGCGAGAGAAACCTCCCATAGCGGAGTGGGTCAGTCAGGGGGAGAGAGACGTCTTGCTCTCTCAGTACCATCCGTGAGAAAAGCGCGTCCACCCCTAGTTCTCCTTCATGCGCTACAAGGCCCCCTCCTGTCTCCACTGTCCCCTACGAGAACGCGGGCCAATGGGGTCGCGACCGAGGCGTGTCCTCGTGCCACAGTGCTGCGTTCGACTACCGCGTACGGTATCTGTGTTTGTCTCGCGCGCCGCTCTTCTCGTTTGAAACCTTCTCGTTCTCTTTCGTCCTGAGGTCATATGGAAAACTGTCTCTGCCGCCATTCAGATTTCCATATACGCATGCGTGTACACTAGCCGAACCGTAGCTTAAAAGCCAACACATTCCACCACTTCTCGTTTTTTATCTCCGGGCTAGGGTTCCTGAATCGACAAAACCCGCGCGCTCGCTCTCCATAGGCTACACACTCCCCGTCCGCCTTATCAAAGCTACCGGAAGAATTGTCTTAACGTAGGGGCAACACCTCTTTGTGCATTTTTTCTCTCTAAGGGATGACTGTTTCTTTAGTCTCCGATCAGGCTGCAAGGGGGCCTTATCATGAACGTTTCTGTGTGAAACGTGAGAGGGAGGGAGGGGGGGGTTTTTTTCTTTTCTTTGTGTCTTTTCCTTTTTGTATGTTATTTTGTTTGTCTTTACCTTTTTTTTTTTGTGTTGTCTTACTTCTTCTCTTATCTCCTTGGCTTCCGTTTTCGTAGTTTTGTCATTCTTTTCTTTTTCGTGTCTCCTTTTTCCCTCCATTGTTCTGATCCTCAGACGCTTTCTATGTCTTTTTTGTTTTGTCTCTTCTTCTTTTCCTTTTATTTTTCTTTTTTTCTTCTTCTCTTTCTTTCTGTCTTATATCTTACTTTTTTGCTTTCTTGTCCCCCTCTCGCATTACCACCTTCCTCTTTTCTTCTTTCTGGTTCTCGTTACGAGCATCTCTTCTTCATTTGTACATTTGTCCTTTTTCACTCCGGCCCTCACGCTCGAGCCCTATCCCCGCTGCTCGACCCTCATCCTCCGTAGAGGGTTAAGAGTGGTTAAGGGAAAGATTGTGTCAGGAGGAGGAAACTGAAAGTCCAGTTCGATGCCCTCCGTCATTATTTACCTGCTTCCTCAGAGACCCGGGATCTATAGTTACTGTATCTTTCACACGGGCGTTGTACCGTCGAGCCATCTTCCGGAAAGGGGATGTAAAGTCACGCTCGGTATTTAGGGAGTTAGAGAGAGGCCCAGGTGTCCTCTCTCTTCTATGATCCAGCCATTCTAAGTAAAACGGCATTAAAAACAAACAGCATGTTTCCGTTTTAATGGCATAAAGTGTACAGTCCTCTCTCCCTCCTCTCTCTAACGCGTCGTACACTGTAATCAAGTGCTCTCCTTTCTTAAAGGTGAAAAATTACACCCCCGAGCTGTCCTGTACTTAACCGTATTCTGGGTTGTTTGGTCTTTCCACCACAACAAGACCAAGTCCCCCATTCAAACACAAGTTCCTACATCAATAAATACCAATACTAATAAAAAACATCCCGTGTTCCAGTCTACCTCGATCATATTTTATCCCCGCCTCTAATAACTGCAAAATCTCGACTGGTTTTTACTACTCCGACACTGATTCCTACTTCTAAGAATCTTTCTCTCCAAACTGCTCAGATACACCTCCTGCTTTCCTCGCTGTTTGACCTCATCCATCTGCTTAAGATAGACGCAAAAGTGCCGATCGCTTACTACACGCAAGGACAGCCTTGTTCATATTAAGATGCGAGGGGCCTAGCATAAGGCATAGCATAGCATCGCATAGCAAGCAGACGCAGGTGGGCAGATGCAGGGTATGCGAGAGGGCATAGCAGAGTGGCAGCAGGGGCAGAGCCCTAATCAAGCGAAACTCGAGAGGTCACGCGAAGGCAGAGCAGAGTCATAGCATAGAGGTGAAGATCCGGAGGCAAAGCACGACTCGAGGGGCAAGGAGATGAGTGCTACTTGCCCCATTAGAGTGACCAGACTCTTATACGATAAGCAGACTCTTCCCATCCTCTATTCTACTCTCCTACTGGTCTTTGGATTTTTTATTTTCTCTCCTCCCAGTAGACCTTGACGTCAAGTGCATCAAAATCTTCGAAAGATTGTTTGCATATTAGAGAGGGAAGAGATACGAGAGAGAGAGAGAGAGAGAAAGAGACACTACCCAAACTGAGAACAAATGTGAATCATTCATTCAGCTGGAGAGGAGAGTCAGAGAGACCCTATAGAGGCAGGTGGCCGTGCTCGACAAAAAATGAATGCTGCTAACCCCGGCGCCGTGCCATATACTTGGAGGCCTGCTCAGGTGCCACGTACCCTCAAGGAGCATCTCACCATGGGATCCGATCAAAGAAAAGCCCAAATAGACTTGTAGTCGTGATCAAGAAAAAGATGTTGCTGCTGCTGCTCGAAGTCTGGGCCAGGTTTGAATATTTAGGCTGTTTTTTGGGGGGGGAACTTTGAGGCAGCAGTAGCTTAATTGAAACCACAGTTTTGTTAGTGCAAATGTGGAATTGATTTTGCTGACTCTTTCAAGGCATGTGCAACACCCGTGCACTTTTTTAAGGTTGACCAACCTTCTTTTGTTGAAGGTACGTTCTGTATTCAGGACCTTATAAGCCTTAGGACGCCAATAAGCCTTTCACTTGAAACCATGGTAGTATTTGTGCTTATGTGAAGACACATACAAAATTGTCCAACTAAGAAAAAGGTAAAAAACCTTTCGTGATCAAGATCCCCCTTGCTTGTCCCTGTGCATCTGTTCAACAGTTTTATTCTGTGGTCCCTTTCCCTTGACTGGTCTTTGTTACCTCCATTTTTTACATTCATTTGTTGTCTCCCTCTCTCTCTCTCCTCCCTCCCATCTCTCTATCTCTCTCTCCTCTCTCTCGCTCTCGCTCCTCGTCCCTCTCCCTCGTCTCTCGTCTCTGCTCTCTCTCTTCCCCTCGTCTCGTCCTCATCTCCCTCTCTCTCTCTTCTCCCCATCCCTCCATCCCGTCCCTCTCCTCCTACCTCCCTACCTCTGCCCGTCCCATCCCTCCCCCTCCCATCCCGCAATCCCTCCCTCCTCCCATCCCTCCCTCCCTCCCTCCCTCCTCCCCATCCCCTCGGCCTTTCTCCTCCCCCTTCTAGTCTGTGGTTTCAAGTCAGCCAGCCAGCCCTCCAGCCATATTAGCAATCCAGGCCACCTCTGACGTTTTCAAAGCGGAATCGGAAGCTGCAGTGTATTCCAAACCGAGATCCGCCGTCGTCGGTGCTGTGTCCTAATGTTTCGCTCTTCTCGTGCGTGTCAGAACAGAGCCCCCTCCCAGAACAGAGAACGTGGTGGCCCCCACCCCCCCCCCCCCCCCCCCCCTGTTTATTAACAACAAACAAGCCCTCCCAACAACAGCTCTCTCCGACAGGCTCCCTCGGTTCTCGACTCTGGGCGGCGATCTGCGTCGTCGTCGTCGCACTGACCGAGGTTCATCTCTGAATATTTATGCGTGGTATCGCTTGGCTGACGCAGCCGGTTCCATAACTCCTGGTTCGGGGTGTGGTCCCCCTGACGCCTGAACGCCCCCTCAGCACACACACACACCGCAACCACTACACACACAACACACACACAACTACAACGACAAACGCACACACACAACTCCCAGCACACACAACAAGGACGATCAATATTGGGATAGTGTCCCTATGCGTGGGAGCCCACCCATATTATTGCTCTAGTCGCGCGAACACTTTGTTCTTTTTATCTTCCGGCGATTCGTCGCGTATTCGCGTATCCGCCCCGTCTGTAGGTCGCACAGGGCAAGCCTGGATCCGCGTGTGGTGTGTGTGAGTAGTGTGTGAAGTAGTGTGAGAGTGTGGAGTGTGTGAGTCGTGTGGATTGTGTGAGTGTGTAGTGGTGTGGTGTGTTGTGTGTGTGTGTGTGTGTGTTGTGTGTGTGTGTAGTGACTGGTGTGCCGTGTGTTGTGTGGCCGAGAGCAGGCCCCGTGGCCCCCTGGTCTTGTCAGGCCAAATCAAAC
>CAEFZP010001089.1:0-7500 GCA_903064625.1 Mallotus villosus
CCCCTAGAGGCCCCCCCCTGCTCTCCGCTCCCATGATGCCTCGGCTCGCAGCTGTTTGGACATGTTTCTCCGACCGACTCATACGGTGGTGATTGTAAACCCCTCCACCAGCACCTCCGTTTCGCTCGCGCTACCTCGTCTCGCGGTTCTCGCCGGCCCGACCGCGACGACCGCAGCGAGCCGAGCCGAGACCGCGAACAGCGCGTAGCGGCAGCGAGAGAACGAGGGGGAGCGCGCGCGAGCGCGACAGCGACGACGAGAGCAGCGAGGCACCGCGCGAGCGCGAGCGACAGAGCGACGCGCGAGAGAGAGAGAAAGAGAGCGAGAGAGAGAAAGGAGAGCAGAGGAGAGAGCGACGAGAAAGAGAGCGAGATAAGGAGAGAGAGGGAGAGAGAGAGAGCAGAGAGAGAGAGAGAAGAGAGAGCAGAGAGAGAGAGAGAGAGCAGAGGCGAGAACGAAGAGAGAGAGATTCTCTCTCTCTCCTCCTACATTTTTTCACTCTTCCTCTTCTCTTCTCTCTCTCTCTCTCTCCCTCTCGCTCTCGTTGCTCTTTCTCTCCATCATCTTTTCACTCTCTCTCTTTCTTCGTGTCACTTCTCTCTATCTCTCTCTCTTTCCTTCCGCTAATGGGGATGTGGTGTGATTGGGCTAATGAGCTGAGCGTGAGGTCGTTTCGTGGGTGGCGGTGGTGTGGTGAAAGGGCGGGAAGGGAGTGGGAAAGGAGCGAGGAGTGTTGGTTCTCGTACTGCTAATGTACAGCTGTTCTCTTTCCTCCCTGTGGTGCAGACAGGGGAAAGTCATCAGGTTGGACACACACACAAACACCACACACACACACCACACACACACTCTACACGAGAGGTAATCAACCAGCATGTATAGCCTGCTCGGCTGGTCTCCGGGTCAAGAGAAATTGTGTGTTTTCTCTTCTAAACAGCTCTGTCAAATTATTTTGTATCCAGCAGTGGCCACAATGGCGCGCACGGTTCACACAATGTTCTTATCACTGTGTCGAGAAGCACATGATGTACACTGTGCTTTGTAGGGCTTTAGTCTCGGTGCTCTACTGTCCTCTCTGCTCCTCTCTCTGCTCTCGCGTGACTGGACCGTTAGCTGTTGGATAGAGATGGTTATCTCCTGCGGGTTCCTGTGTCTCACTGACTCCTTAATCTCTGCTGTCTGTCACGTCTACCACTCCTCTCCTCTCCTGTCCTCCTCGCTTCTCTCTGGTTTCATATTCTCGTCTGTGGCTGGATGCTTTCAGGAGCCTTATGGTAAGGCACCTGTGATTGCTTTCTTGTCTTTCTGCCGTCTGTGTCTGTCTCGCTCTGCCTGTCTGTCTGCCGTCTGTCTATCTGCCTGTCTGTCTATCTGTTCTATTGTCTGTCTGTCTGTCTATCTGCCTGTCTGTCTATCTGTCGTCTGTCTGTCTGTCTATTGCCTGTCTCTCTGCTGCCTGCTGCCTGCTCGCTTGTCTGTCTGTCTGTCTGTCTGTCTGTCTGTTCTGTCTGTCTATCTGCCTGTCTGTCTGTCTGTCTATCTGCCTGTCTCTCTGCTGCCTGCCTGCCTGCTGCCTTGTATGTCTGTCTGTCTGTCATTCAGCCTCTCTATTTATATGCTGTCTATCTATCTATATGACCTGTACTATCCCTCTGATGTGTCTGTCTGTATCTCTGCTGTCTGTGTCTATCCCTCTGCTGTCTGTCTGCCTGCTGTCTCTGTTTCTCTCTCCCTCTAGAGGAATCTCTGACGATGCACATACTGTATCTGTGCATCCATTCTCCTCCCACTGGATCGTATGACACTTGTTTATGTGTTCCATCGCCATGTCAGTGTTCCACCCATCGTGACACAGGTAGTGCATGTGGGCGGGGGAGAGTAGTGCATGTGGAACCCACTAGAAGTGTCTCTGCCTTGAACGTTTTCACCGGCTCAGAGTAGCGTGAGCGTGTGCCTACTCCTCTCCTGGAGATGTGGGCCTGCCTGTCTGACAGACAGACAGGGGGACAGAGGGCAGGGGGGTTATCTGACGGATTTACCCTCATCACCCTCCCTTCACGTGTAACTGATCTCACGCCATCAGACAGGAGCTCCTAAGGCGAGCACGACGTCTCTCTCTCTCCTCAAAACGTCACGACGCCTTCCCGTCCCGGAGGTCATCTCGTGAGAGAGCGCAGCACACGGCTCTCTTCCACCACTGGCGCCGCCCAGATCCGTGGGCGGGGGGGCGGCGGGGGGGCTCTCGCAGCTCGGCAACGCCGCTCTTTCTCCTCACTGTGTGTCGTACGACCTGTTTCTGTTCGGACTGCTCATTTGGTGGCTGTTTCTTTACTCTACTTTGTTTTTCTCTGTGAAGCCGCATGATTTCTTCTGTCCTTTGGGTGTTTCTTGTGTGTGTTTTATGGTTGTTTTCTGTGTGTGTGTTTTGTGTGTTGTTGCTTTCATCACCAGATCGCAGCAAAGCGTGGCCAGGTGGGGAACCAACCCTCTGTCTATATCATGACCCCCCCTGACCCCTGACCTCTCACCTCTCCTTCAGTCCAACCGACCCCGCCCCCTAACTCTCCCCATATGAACTCCTCCTACCACGCCTGATCATGGTCCATCCTGCCCCGAGCTAACTGCCCCGAGCTAGCCCTCTTGAGCGAGCCTGTCTCAGCGAGCACCTGTAGAACGCCTCCACCTGATAGCTTTCAGAAGACGACAGTCTTGATCCCAGTGTTCTCTTCAGACCCCCTGCTTGGCAGGACACTGTACCTACGCATGCTCGTGTAGCATGTCTACCTGAAGGCTGAGATCAAGCTCCTCCTGCACCAGCAGTTTCTTCGCTGCATGTCACACAGTACTGGGAGATTGGGTTTCGGCTGTCGTCATGGTTGTTGTCATGGTGACCGAGGTTAACCTCTTATGCCTGGGGTGCTGCACGCGAGGAAATCTAGGTCAATCAGCACATCTTCCATCTGATACACACACACACACACACACACAGTGTGGTAACAGATACACACTCCACACACACACACCACACACACACACACAACGTTAGCACATACACTATCTCCTCTCACACGTACACCACACGCAACACACAGTGTAACAGATACACACTCTCCACACATACACACACCACACACACACACACACACAGACACACACAACACCACACACACAGTGTACAGATACACACTCTCACACACAAACACACACATCACAACACACACACACCACACACACAACACAGTGTACACATACACACTCTCTCACACCCACACACCCACACCAGTGTAAACAGATACACACTCTCACCACACACACACACTGGCTCCCTCCTCCCACCGCTCTTCTGAAAGTTATCGGGGAGCGTTTCGCTCACCGGCGTGTTCTCGATCCTTCGCCGGCGTTGCGGTTGACGTAAGGGATTGCATGCCATGGTTTACCGGAGTACTCAGAGCATGAGGGGGTGCAGCCACAGCGTGTGAGACCTTCCGTTCCCTCAGGGGAGGGCCAAGTCAAACACAACGACCCACCGCCCTTCCCCCTCTCCACATCTGTGGTCACAGGATCCACTGATTACCAATCTGGGGAACCCACCCCCCAACCACCTCATCCTAGCCGATCCCTCGGTGATTGGTGCGCACATGGCCACCCATCAGGTGAGTTGAGGCGTGCGTGAAGTACTTGTGAATGCCGGAGCGATCAACCTCTCGTACTGGAGGTTGAGGGGGCTCTCGCCTGCTGGAAAAATGTCTCCCTCTCTCTACCTCTCTGTCTCTCTCTCTCTCTCTCTCTATCGCTCCCGGCTCTATCTCCAACCAGATCTTCTCCTATATCTCTCCCTATCTATGTTCTCTCTGTCTCTATCTCATCCTCTCTCTCCTATCTCTCTCTCTCTCTCTCTCTTCATCTACCCTCCTATCTCTCCCAACCCCTCTCTCCCTCTCTCTCTCACTCTCTCTGTCATCTCTGTCTCTCCCTCTCTCTATCTCTCTCTCTCTCTCTATCTATCCCTCTCTCTCTCCCCCCCTCCTATCCCCTCTCTCTCACCTCCTGCCTGCAGACAGGTCTCTATTTCCACACTGATTAGAAAACTCCAGCTTCATCATATTGATGCTCAGTGTACTGATTGATGTTGAATGAGGGGTTTGTTGTGTGTGGTGCACTGTGTGTGTGAAGCCCAACTATGTGTGCCTGTGTGTGTGTGGGTGTGGTGTGTGTGTGTGTGTGGGTGTGGTGTGTGTGTGAGTGTGTGAGTGTGTGAGGTGAGAGTGTGGTGGGTGTGTGTGTGTGTGTGTGTGTGTGGTGTGTGTGTGTGTGTGTGTGTGTGTGTGTGTGTGTGTGTGTGGTGTGTGTGTGTGTGTGTGTGTGGTGTGTGTGTGGGGGGAGGGCAAACAGAGACGAGCCACACCTAGACAGTTCGACAGATGCTGAGGCTAAGATGCACGAGGCTTTAGTAACACTTTCACACACACACACACACAACACACACACGTGTACAGTACAGTATACACACCCTCAGACACAGCATCTGAACTCAAACACATACTCCACTGCACACAGGTACTGTCCCTCAGTTAGTCTAATCCTCCATTCATCTAGAGAACCGTACTGAAGATTATGCTGTTCAAACAGGACACGCCCACACTGTAGAGAGGTTGGGACCAGCGCTCCTTCTGATTGGGTGGACCAGTGTGTGCATGTGCGTGTGTGAGTGTGAGTGTGTGTGTGTTTGGGTGTGTGTGTGTGTGTGTGAGTGTGTGTGTGTGTGAGGTGTGGTGTGTGTGTGTGTGGTGTGTGTGCTTCTGAAGTGTCCGTGGGCTAACTCGTGTCCTGCCTGCCACACAGAGGGACCAAAGGCAAAGACATCAACACCATCAAGTCCCTCAGGGTGCTGCGTGTGCTACGACCCCTCAAAACCATCAAACGGCCTGCCCAAGCTCAAGGTGACGACCCCCTGACCTCTGGCCCTGAGCCTTCCTCTAGTGACCCCTCAAGCCGACACACGCTTCGGGGACAACAGAGACGACAACCGCTCGGACTCTGAAGGGACTTGTGTGTGGGGGAGGGTGGAGGTGGGGAGAGGAAGGTAGGATGACTACATGAGGGAGGGGGTGTGGGGAGGGGGAGGTGGGGAAGGATAGGTAAGATGACTACATGAGGGAGGGGTGTGGGGGAGGGGGACGAGGATGGGCGAGAGAGAAGGGAGAGTGACTACATGAGGGAGGGGTGTGGGGAGGTGGAGGTGGGGAGGGGGAGGTCAGATGACTACATGAGGGAGGGGTGTGGGGAGGGGGGAGGTGGGGAGGGGGAGGTAAGATGGACTATATGAGGGAGGGGTGTGGGGAGGGGGAGGTGGGGAGGGGGAGGTAAGATGACTACATGAGGGAGGGGTGTGGGGAGGGGAGGTGGGGAGGGGGGGAGGTAAGATGACTGACATGAGGGAGCTGTGGGGAGGGGGAGGTGGAAGGATAGGTAAGATGACTACATGAGGGGAGGGGGTTGTGGGGGAGGGGGAGGTGGGGAGAGAAGGTAAGATGAAATACATGAGGAGGGGTGTGGGCGTGGAGTGGGGAGGGGGAGGAGGGGAGGGAAGATGACTACATGAGGGAGGGGTGTGGGGAGGGGGAGGTGGGGAGGGGGAGGTAGGATGGACTAAATGAGGGGAGGGGTCGTGGGGAGGGGGAGGGGGGGAGGGGGAGGGAAGGTAGAGGACACTAGGAGGGAGGGGTGGGGGGAGGGGGAGGTGGGGAGGGGGTGTGGGGAGGGGTGTGGGGAGGAGGAGGTGGGGAGGGGGAGGTAAGATGACTACATGAGGGAGGCGTGTGGGGGAGGGGGAGGTGGGGAGGAGGTAGATGACTACATGAGGGAGGAGGTGGGGAGGAGGAGGTGGGGAGGGGTGTGGGGAGGGGTGTGGGGAGGAGGAGGTGGGGAGGGGGAGGTAAGATGACTACATGAGGAGGGGTGAGTGGGGAGGAGGAGAGGGGAGCGGAGAGTCTATCATAATATACGGGGCTAGCTGTACGTTTTTAACGACGAATGAGAAAAATGCTAATTTCCCTAGCCGTCGTCAGAACTCCTGTCCCCCAGACCAAAGTAATTGATGTGACGAAGGGTGGTTGATCAGACCAAGGTAATGGACTGACAAAAAAGCAGCAGATCTGATTAAGGTAATAGATCCCAGGTGATTGAGGTAGACCAGGCTTGGCAGGCCAGAAGAAGAGCTCCACAGACCAGCTCTCTCACTGATGTTAATATTATTTAACAGACACTTTCACGACACATACTACAGTAAGACGCAGAACACACACAACAGTAGACGCGAACAATACTACAGTAAGGACAGCAGACACACACACTACATACAGTAGACAGCAGACCACACACATCGAAGGACAGCACACAACTATAAGAAGCAGAACACACAATACGTAAGGACAGCAGACCACCTACGTAAGGACGACAAAAGGACAGAAGGGCACAGTCCCAACAGGACTTTAGTGGTTAGAGCCAAGGAATGGTCTAAAGTTTCACAATGTTTTCCACACAGTGCAACAGTAAACAGATGATCATATCTGAAAACTGTATGAAATAATTTGGAATGTGTGTAGGTGTGTGGTGTGGTGTGTGTGTGTGTGTGTGTGTGTGTGTGTGTGTGTGTGGTGTGTGTGTGTGGTGTGTGGTGTGTGTGTTTGTGTGTGTGTGTGGTGTGTGGGTGTGTGTGTGTGTGGTGTGTGTGGTGTGTGTGGGTGTGTGTGGTGTGTGTGTGTGTGGTGTGTGTGTGTGGTGTTGTGGTGTGGTGTGTGTGTGTGTGTGGGTGTGTGGTGGTGTGTGTGTGTGTGTGTGTGTGTGGGTGTTGTGTGTCTCTCTCTTTCCCAGGCGGTGTTTGACTGCGTGGGTCAACTCTCATGAAGAACGTGTTGAACATCCTGATCGTCTACATGCTCTTCATGTTCATCTTCGCCGTCATCGCCGTGCAGCTGTTCAAGGGGAAGTTTTTCTACTGCACCGACGAGTCCAAGGGCCTGGAGAAGGACTGCAGGTACACACACACACACACACACACACACATGCTGTAGCCACAGACACACACAGGCTGTAGCCACATACACACAGGCTGTAGCCACATACACACACAGGCTGTGTAGCCACACACACACACACAGGCGTGTAACCACATACACACACAGGCTGTAGCCCACCACACACACAGGCTGTAACCAACATTACACACACAGGCTGTACACACACACACGCAGTGTATCTCTGTTCCCTCCTCTCTAATCACTTCGAGTACAGCAAATACGAAGAAAGGAGAGAGAGAGAGAAGAGCAAAGAGAAGTAAGACCAGGAGGCGAGAAGAGAGAAGAGAGAGAGAGAAAGAGGTGAGAAGAAGAAAAGGAGAAGGAGAGAGAGAGACGAAAGAAAGCAGGAGAGAGAAGAAAGAAGAAGAGAGAGAGAGAGAAAGAAGCAAGGAGGGTAGAGAGAGAGAGAAGAGAGAGAAAG
>CAEFZP010001090.1:0-12500 GCA_903064625.1 Mallotus villosus
GGCGCCAGCACGCGTCCAGACGACACATCGGAGGAACTTACGAGCAGGCGAAGGCCACTAGCGCCCCGGTGACCACGATGAAGTCCAGAATGTTCCACAGGTCACGGAAATACGCGCCAGGGTGGAGGATGAGGCCGAGGTCAATCATCTGGCCAGAGACAGGTCACAGAAAGGTCACAGAAAGGTCACAGGTTATTAAAGTGGTCCATGGTTCTCCCCCTCGAGGGCCAGCCAATACAACCTCGACCTCTTTCAACCGACAGCCAATCAGAGTTGACCCCTACGGCTCATGCTATAGCTGTGATGTCACAACAGAGATCCGATTCTCCATGGCGATGGCACATTCTGGAGATCTGTTCATCACTCTCTAAGTCCTCTCCAACAGCAGGGAGGTAAACATCCACCATATTTACTGACATCGAAGCTGACACCACACAGCAACAACTCTTTTAGACTTAAAACCTACTTGGACTTGTCTCTAGTATAAATGGCTTATCTAGCGACTTAAATTATGTCAACAACATGTCAGTTTCAGAAATCTTGTCAAGTGACAAGGCTGCACTGACAGCCAAATGGACTTGTTTTCAGCATTAGCGAGCTCAAAAGGAATACTTATGCGCTTTAATTTGACGAGGCGTTTTTTGCAGCGCGGTGTGGGAGTCTGTGTGCTTAGCCAGGTTAATAGGATCCAGGACGTTCTCTCACCTTAATCACCATCTCGAAGGTGAACACTCCAGTGAACACGTAATCCAGATACTTGAGCACCTGTGAGAGATGAAAATAGACAGATTGTGAAAGTGCAGACTATAAGCTTTCAAACGACGCGTCTTGAAATACGAATATCATTTAGTTGAAGAAGATTATTATTTGAACATCTGGAGCCTTAAATCAACTAGTAGAGGAGACATCCTGGAGAGAAAAACTGATCACAATACTTCACAAGCTGACAGATTATGAGTATTCAGTGATCCTAAAATTGTTCTTTTGCGTCTAAGCATGATTTGAAGCTTGCCGACATGTGGACCCCCTCACTCACTCCTGTCCCAACACCCTGTCGGCCCAGCAATCAGTCTTCAGACAGTCTTCAGACAGTCTTCAGACCCTCTTCAGACAATCTTCAGCCTTCAGTCAGTCTTCAGACAGTCTTCAGACAATCTTCAGCCTTCAGTCAGTCTTCAGTCAGTCTTCAGTCAGTCTTCAGCCCTCAGTCAGTCTTCAGTCAGTCTTCAGTCAGTCTTCAGCCCTCAGACAGTCTTCAGACAGTCTTGAGTCTTCGTGAAGTCTTCAGTCAGCCTTCAGACAGTCTTCAGTCAGTCTTCAGACAGTCTTCAGTCTTCAGACAGTCTTCAGACAGTCTTCAGTCAGTCTTCAGACAGTCTTCAGTCAGTCTTCAGACAGTCTTCAGTCTTCAGTCAGTCTTCAGTCAGTCTTCAGACAGTCTTCAGTCAGTCTTCAGACAGTCTTCAGTCAGTCTTCAGTCAGTCTTCAGACAGTCTTCAGACAGTCTTCAGTCAGTCTTCAGACAGTCTTCAGTCAGTCTTCAGACAGTCTTCAGTCTTCAGACAGTCTTCAGACAGTCTTCAGTCAGTCTTCAGACAGTCTTCAGTCAGTCTTCAGTCAGTCTTCAGACAGTCTTCAGACAGTCTTCAGTCAGTCTTCAGACAGTCTTCAGACAGTCTTCAGTCAGTCTTCAGACAGTCTTCAGTCAGTCTTCAGACAGTCTTCAGTCTTCAGACAGTCTTCAGTCAGCCTTCAGACAGTCTTCAGTCAGTCTTCAGACAGTCTTCAGTCAGTCTTCAGTCAGTCTTCAGACAGTCTTCAGTCTTCAGACAGTCTTCAGACAGTCTTCAGTCAGTCTTCAGACAGTCTTCAGTCAGTCTTCAGACAGTCTTCAGTCAGTCTTCAGACAGTCTTCAGTCTTCAGACAGCCTTCAGTCAGCCTTCAGACAGTCTTCAGACAGTCTTCAGTCTTCAGTCAGTCTTCAGACAGTCTTCAGTCAGCCTTCAGACAGTCTTCAGTCAGCCTTCAGTCAGCCTTCAGACAGCCTTCAGTCAGCCTTCAGACAGTCTTCAGTCAGCCTTCAGACAGTCTTCAGACAGTCTTCAGTCAGTCTTCAGACAGTCTTCAGTCAGCCTTCAGTCAGCCTTCAGTCAGCCTTCAGTCAGTCTTCAGACAGTCTTCAGTCTTCAGACAGTCTTCAGTCAGTCTTCAGACAGTCTTCAGTCTTCAGACAGTCTTCAGTCAGCCTTCAGACAGTCTTCAGTCAGTCTTCAGACAATCTTCAGCCTTCAGTCAGTCTTCAGTCAGTCTTCAGTCAGTCTTCAGCCCTCAGACAGTCTTCAGACAGTCTTGAGTCTTCGTGAAGTCTTCAGTCAACCTTCAGTCAGCCTTCAGTCAGTCTTCAGACAGTCTTCAGTCTTCAGACAGTCTTCAGTCAGCCTTCAGACAGTCTTCAGTCAGCCTTCAGACAGTCTTCAGTCAGCCTTCAGACAGCCTTCAGACAGTCTTCAGTCAGCCTCAGACAGTCTTCAGTCAGCCTTCAGTCAGCCTTCAGTCAGCCTTCAGACAGTCTTCAGTCTTCAGACAGTCTTCAGTCAGTCTTCAGACAGTCTTCAGTCTTCAGACAGTCTTCAGTCAGTCTTCAGACAGTCTTCAGTCAGTCTTCAGTCAATCTTCAGACAGTCTTCAGTCTTCAGACAGCCTTCAGTCAGTCTTCAGTCAGCCTTCAGACAGCCTTCAGTCCGCCTTCAGTCAGTCTTCAGACAGGAGAGCCGGCAGTAGCATCACTAACAGGAGATCTTTCTAGAACCCAGATCCTCATCTCTTCAAGCCTGTCAGCTCCACTTTGCCTCAACACGCACTGGCAGCTATCGCCTTGGCAACTCAGACCGCCAGCGTCCGTGTTTACCCTGACTAAACCCCAGACCAGAATGCTAATCATCCAAGCCTGTCAGTACGCGACGCTCAGACGAACTCGGAGCGCTTTATTTTCCGCCAGCAATCTGTGGTTGTGGTCGTATATCTCAAATCTATTTCTCTCCCAGGACTGTCAGGTGAAATTAGGAGGGTTCCAGAATCTTCTGACAGCTCCATCATCCCTAATGAAGCGACTAGTTAGCCCGTGGCAGATGTGGGGTCGGGAGAGTGAGGTCCTGCTGTGGATACGGAGAGCTCCTCTCATCCTCAGGTCCCCTGATCTTGGCCCAGACCCAGCCCCCGGGCCAGCCAACAGACCCTGGCCCCGGGCCAACCCGCAAGAGGGGGGGAGGGCTTATAGAGGGTGGAGGGGGGGGAGACGGATGGTCACTGTGTTTCTCTGGAAGGGGCTGTGTGTTTGTGTGTGTGTGACTGTGTGTGTGAGAGTGAGAAAACGTGAGTGTGTGTGTGTGTCAGTGTGTGTGTGAGTAAATAAGAGAGAACAAACTTCTGTATGTGGATATGTGTGTGTGTGTGCTTGCGTGCCTGTGCGCTAGCATGCTAGCCTGTGCGCTAGCGTGCTAGCATGTGCGCTAGCTTGTGTGCTAGCCTGACTTACGTTGTTGCGCGGAGCGTTAGCCTGGACGGGGTCCTCGGCTGCCAGGGCGATGCTGCTCATGGTGATCACCATCAAGATGCACATCTCAAAGTAACGCAGGTTCACTACGTAGTGACACAGGCGTCGCACCCTGCCGACACACACACACACACACACACAGGTCAGACGGCGTTCGGAGCACGACAGTTTACACCACATCCTGCTGTTGCTACGTCAACACGCAACAGACCAACAGAGCTGGTCTTGTGATTGGTGTTCCTGTTTGCTGAGGCTGAAGTGGTGACTTCTGAGGCTGAAGCGGTGACTTACGGGTTGGTCTGTCCGAACACGAACATGGAGCTGTAGGGCAGGATGTGTCTCGGGCCCGGAGCACCGTTCTCCTCCAGATCCTTCTTCTCATCCCCCAGACCCAGGCTCTCACAGTCTATGTTGTTCACTACCAGGGAGGGAGGGAGGGAGGGCGGGCGAGAGAGACAGAGAGCGTCAGAAAGACACTTCGACCACTTCAAGACCACTTCAGAGAGAGAGACAGAGAGAGAGAGACAGAAAGGCAGACAGACAGACAGACAGACAGACAGACAGTTAGGACAGACAGACAAACAGACAGACAGACAGACAGACAGACACACAGACAGACAGACAGACAGACAAACAGACAGACAGACAGACAGACAGACAGACAGACAGACAGAGTACTGACTGGGTATGACGGTGGTCTCCCCAGGGGGGCAGGTGATGGTCACGGGGATGTGGATGGTGCTGCTGTTGAGTCCGGCCCGGCCGTCACGCGTGGTGTTCTTCAGGTTGTCCTCATCCTCCTGTTTCTCTCCTTCCTCTCTCAGCAGTCCTTCGGGGGCCAGCGGGGGCCCGAGGGGGGGGAGGGGCCCAGTCTCTGGATCCATCTGCCTGCTCCTGGAACAGACCCAGTGTCAACGTATACAGACATATACATACACATATATATATACACATAAATATATACTCATGATTTAAGTGTTGTAACACTTACACACTGTTCTTAAGCTACACTGTTCTTATGCTATTAGATGTATTGTTAGGGTCAGGTTCCAATACACTGCTTCCTATTTATTTGGCTCTTATTGTGGAGTTACTGTGTAATACTGTAATACTTTCTGGCATCTGCCTAGCACATCACGTGCTCTGGTTCTCTCTCCCTCTCTCTCCCTCTCTCTTCCTCTCTCTTTCTGTCTCTTACTCACTCGCTCTCTCTCTTTCCGTCTCTCCCTCCCTCCCTCCCTCCCTCCCTCCCTCCTCCCTCCCTCCCTCCCTCCCTCCCTCCCTCCCTCCCTCCCTCCCTCCCTCCCCCCTCCCTCCCTCTCTCTCTCTTTCTTTCCATCCCCTTTCTCTATTGTTCTCTCCCTCCCTCTCGTTCTCTCTTTCACAGTAAGGACACACATCTAAGGGGTTACTGAGATCCTCAGCAGTTTCTACCACTTCCTCCGAAAGCTCCAGTCTCGTCTGAGGGGCTACGACACGACACGATCCAACCAATCAGCAGATACGACACTACACAATCCAACCAATCAGCGCTCCAGTCTCACCTGTGTCCTCCGTTGCCCCCCTCCCTCTCTCCGTTCTCTCTCCCCTCCTCCCCGTCCAGCGTGGACTGGGCTCGCACCATCCGCGAGCGGTGCCTCCTGCGCTCCCCGTTCCCCTCCCCTCCCCCGTCCCGCTGGCCCCGCCCCCTCCGCTCCGCCCTCGCCCCATTGGCCAGGGCGCCGTTGCCCTCCCGGGGCGGGTGGTGGGCGTGGTAGTGCCGATGGTCCCTCTCCTCGCCCCCGTTCACCCCTCCACCCTCCTCCGGGGAGCCCCCCTGGTGGTGGTGGTGCTTACGCCCCGGGCCCCCCTCCCGGCTCCTCTCTCCCGTCCCCTGGAGCCCCCGGGGGCCGTCCCCCTGCTCCCGGCCGCGCCCGTGATGGGCGTGGTGTCGGCTGCCCCTCCCCTCCGCCGCCTCGCCGTTTCTCTCCCGGTGCCGGTGGTGTTTTCGGGGGTGGGCGGAGGACGAGGACCCCGGGGGCTGGCCGTCCGACGGCGCCTCGTCGCGGCACTCCTCCTCCGGGGGGCGGGGCTTGTCGGCGTTCCCCGCCTCCACCACCAGGGGGCGGTCCAGGTGGGTCTTCATGTCGGGGCGCAGGTTGAGGGCGGAGGACACCCGGAGGCGTTCCTCGGGGTCCAGCTCGTTGAAGAGCGCCTCGCTGCTCGCTCGCAGGTTGTGGCGTCGCAGCACGTTGGTGCGCTGCTCCCACACCGACATGGCCGACTTGCTGCAGCGCTGCTGCTCCATGCTGCACACACACACACAGGAAGACACACACACACACACACACAGGAAGACACACACACACACACACACACAGGAAGACACACACACACACAGGAAGACACACACACACACACACACACACACACAGGAAGACACACACACACACAGGAAGACACACACACACACACACACACACAGGAAGACACACACACACACACGGGAAGACACATACAGAAAGACACACACCACACACACACACACACACAGGAAGACACACACACACACACACACAGGAAGACACACACACACACACACACACACACACAGAAGACACATACAGAAGACACACACACACACACACAGGAAGACACACACACACACACACAGAAAGACACACACAGGAAGACACACACACACACACACAGGAAGACACACACAGGAAGAAACAGCGAGAGCCACAAGAGTATTAGGCGCACAGCGAGTTGGACGTCCTATACCCGTTTGTGTATGTTTCTAAATGATAGCATCAAACTCAGCCGACCTTAAAGGCCCATTCTCACTAAACCAACAATGTCCAACATCAACAAACATTATGAATGTTCTACGGTTGGCTGTTGGGTTTTCGAATGTTTGGAAAAAGACATGTCATTTTTCACACTTCCCAAACACCCTGCGACAAACAGCTGTCATTTTGCTGCTTCGTCTTTCGATGCAGGTGACAAAAAAAGGATTTCTTCGTCTTCGCAAAAGATCATCCATTTCTAAAGCCCAGCAAATATAGATAAATATAGCAAAACAAGTGTTTTGCAGACTGCTGTCACAGTCTGTTGGGGCAGCGTGAAAATATCAGTATTTTCGAAACCCAACAGCCAACAGTAGAACGTTCGGTGTTTGTTGGACGTTGTTGCAGCAATGAGAACTGGTCTTTAAGATAACCATCTTTTGCACAAAAAGACTTTCAGAGAATTTCAGATGAGACTGACAGAGCTAGCCTTTTCTACTGCAGGCTGAAGACACAAGCTGCTCCTCTTGGATGTGCACACACACATGCTCACCATGGTAACCCTGCCATGGTAACCCTGCTGTTTACCATGAATAGGTGTAAACATGCTTCCCTCTATTCCAGGGCTGACTTCCTGTGACATGTTTAACACCATAAGTTGAGATGAACACCTAATGTAAATACATGTGATGGCGCTTGCATGAGTGATGTCATTTTCTCCCTCTGAATGTTTGTTTGATGAAACTGAAATCCTCCCCCGAACAACTTGTTAAAGTTACGAGTCATATGGCGTAGTTGCGATGCAGGGCTGGTGTTTTTCTGTACGTGCTTTTAAGTTAGTGTCAATGCATGTGTGCTATGTGTGTCTATGGCAGTTAGGATGCAGGTGGGTGTGAGGATGTTGGGGTCATACAGCGTGTGACTCATAAGGTGACATCCTTTTGTGTCACCTGTACCTTAAGATTCCGCGGCTGGGAGAGTAGATATAGCTCCTACTAGACCCAGACACCAGGGACACAGCACAGAGACACAGACAGGTAAGCAGACAGACAGGTAAGCAGACAGACACACAGACATCAGCCACAACAAATATATGAGACAGAAGAGAGAGAGAGAGAGAGAGAGAGAGAGAGAGAGAGAGAGAGATAGAGAGAGAGATAGAGAGAGACAGAGAGAGAGAGAGAGAGAGAGAGGGAGAGAAACAGAGAGAGAACAGGGAGAGATATAAGAAAGAAAGAGACAGAGAAAAGGAGAGGGGGGGGGGAGGGCGAGAGAAAAGGTGGCGTGGGCGAGAGATCAAAGAGAACGCACCGTACACACGCCAGCATCAAAGTCACGACTTCAACAACAATCACAAGAGCAGTGTGCATCTCATCAGGAGGGCTGGTCTGACACAAACACGCCAGGTAGGCAGCGCAGTCGCACCCAGATCCCCTCAGAGGAGACAGGCATTAACCAACGATCTCCGCTTGGCCGAGATCTGGTGATCCGTTGTTTCCGGACGTACTGGCTCTCAGCCACGGAGTCTGGTTTGGCGATCTTTCAGGGTGCTCGAGTGAGGCCTCTCGTGACAGATAACGAGTTGTGTAATTGCCAAGCTGCTCGGGGGATTGGCTGAGCTTAGACACACATTAAGCCTTTACAGATCAATTATTCACACCACACCAGAGCGTAGTTTAAACTATCATTACTTCAGACATTGACATTGTGGATGAGTTTCAATCTACTGTGGACTCAGCGCTGCGGAGTGTAAACTCACTGGAGCCCAAGACTGATTAGAGGGGTTTATCTGAAGACTAACCTGGGAGAGCCGACACACACACACATACACACACACCACACACACACAAACAGGCACTCACACACTCACACACTCTCACATACACACAGTTCGGGTGTTTGTAACGACCTGTGGGTTGTGATTGTAGATGCTGAGTCATGTGACTGAAAAGAGACTGACAGGAGCAGGTGGACTCTCCAGACCCAAGACTCACCACGAGCGGAGAACAGTGGGGGAGGGTGGAGGGAGGGAGGGATGGAGAGAGGGAGGGAGGCATGGAGGAGGGAGGGAGGCGGGGAGGGAGGGAGGGATGGAGGAGAGGGATGGATCGGAGGGAGGGAGGGAGGGAGGGAGAGAGGGAGGAGGGATGGGAGAGAGGGAGGGAGGATGGAGAGAGGGATGGAGGGAGGGAGGGAGGGAGGATGGAGAGAGGGATGGAGGTAGGGAGGGAGAGAGGGAGGGATGGAGAGAGGGATGGAGGTAGGGAGGGAGGGAGGGATGGAGAGAGGGATGGAGGTAGGGAGGAAGGGATGGAGAGAGGGATGGAGAGAGGGATGGAGGTAGGGAGGGAGGGAGGGATGGAGAGAGGGATGGAGGTAGGGAGGGAGGGATGGAGAGAGGGATGGAGAGAGGGATGGAGGTGGGAGGGAGGGATGGAGAGAGGGAGGGATGGAGGTAGGGAGGGATGAAGAGAGGGAGGGATGGAGAGAGGGATGGGAGGTAGGGAGGGAGGGATGGAGAGAGGGATGGAGAGAGGGATGAAGGTAGGGAGGGAGGGATGGAGAGAGGGATGGAGGTAGGGAGGGATGAAGAGAGGGAGGGATGGAGAGAGGGATGAAGGCGTAGGAAGCAGGAGGGGAGGAGAGAGAGAACTCTGGGTGAGGGGGCGCAAGGCAGGTAGAGAGGGAGGGAGGAATATTAAAACAGAGAGCAAAAAACTCACGGTGAGTGTACGCTGGAGACGGAGGACCTGCGACGAGAGCGCGTCTCTCTGCTTTACAAAGCTGCCCATGCAGGACAAAAACACAAACACAGACACAAGAAAGGATGAGACACCAAGAGAGTGTGACGGGGGGAGAGGTGGACGCCAGCACGTCTCAGGAGGACTAGTGTCCGGGCCGTCCGTCCGTCCACCTGGCCACCTATCCCCCTCTAACGCCAGCACAGACCACTCCAGTCTAACAGAGGTACGGCTCTGGTGCCACCTCAG
Organism: Mallotus villosus; assembly: GCA_903064625.1. NCBI lineage: Eukaryota > Metazoa > Chordata > Actinopteri > Osmeriformes > Salangidae > Mallotus > Mallotus villosus. Next base: position 9,313 of record CAEFZP010001090.1, read on the forward strand.
GGGCCAAGCCTGGCTCTGGTCCTGGAGGGTGACAGGGTGAGGTCACCCTCATCCGTCCTAAAGAACCAGCCCAGCCACTGAAGTGTCACCAGACACACACAGAACAGCATGATCCTGAGGAGAGGACGACAGGGATGATGGCTTTGGACCTGGATGAACGGTGGAGTTAAATACGCTGACATGTTTACAAAGCCCTTCCAATGTACCAATCAAATCGATTACGACTTCAGTTATTCAATCGTCATTCATGACACATTTAAGAGTAATGCATGGGGATTATTAAGAGAAATAGGCTTGGTCAAATTAAAAAACATACAAATGAACATAACTCATAACATAAAAAAGATGCCACACACAACAAGAGACATTGATGTGCCCAGTTAGAATTGGATCCATCGTCCAGTGAATATTATAAGACCAAAATGTTAGGATTTGCACCAGCTGTAAGAGAAGGACTCTCTCCCAGCTCTGTCATGTGATGCTAAATGAGAAACAAAAGACCCAGATAATAATTATATACAGTATCAATGTATCCATTTAGTGGGAGATTTGAACCTGCGAGCTCTTGAACCTGCCATGTGGTGCTCTAACCACTAAGCTATAGAGATCCCCTCCTAGCATCGTCACCAGCGCTGATAATCAACGACACAGAGGGAGGTCGTGAGGGAAACACTAAGGTCAAAGGTCAGTGACAGGGTCATGCAACGGTCATTTAACAGCCAATAGGAGACCTGGATGGAGAATTCCTACATCATAAGAGTTCACGAACCTTAGCGGAAGGTCAAAGGTCAATAATGGTCACATGTCCCCCCCCCTCCCTGTGACATCACTGATAGGGGTGTGAGTGCGCCCAGAGTTAGATGATATTGATCTTCTCACATATGTTGACAACATTCTGATCGACAATATCCACTGACTATTAGGAGATCAGGCTGTTATTGATCAGTTGTATTGATTGTGGATTACGGCCTTTGGGTTGGGGGGCAATGAGAGAATCAAATATTGATCTGAGGTCTTTGTTGACAATCAAGGAGGATTAGAAGGAACATGTTACTGAAAACACTGATGTGAATATACTGCCGAAACACTATCGTGTACACATAAAACACATCTAAAAACAGAAACACCTTTTTTGTACTGTACAGAAACAGTCGGGTGGATGCAAAACACACACACAGAAACACTCACATGTATTATGTATACTGTACAGAAATATCTTTTTATCTGTCCACCCAACAAAACACATACTGCTGTGTAGGTCTGGAAAAAACACTCCACATGCTGGAAAACACTCACTCACTGGTAAAAACAAGCACAGAAACATTGTTTACACTGTACAGAAACACCCAAACAGAAACACACAACCGTTCAGGACACGTAGGAGGGACAGAGACAGCGAGTGGGTCCAGATGCAGCCACGCAGACACACACTGGGAACACAGGAAGAGGACTGAACCATCTACGCCGAGTGAGAGGGGGGCTGGACAGGCTGAGAATGGTAGGGTCCACATGCCCGAGACAACATGTTTGGAGAATGTGGTGGGGGACGCGGGAAAGGGGGACGGGGGGACGGGGGGGGTTGAAAAGGGGGCGGGGTTAAAAGGGGGAGGGGTTAAAAGGGGGCGGGGTTAGTGGTTTTGGACTCACGCAGCGATGGAGATATTGGCCGCTGACATGGGGCTGACTTCCTTCACCTCCATGGCTTTCTGTAATGCCAGCTTCTTATTGGCTGCCTCCTCCTGCTGCTCCTCGTCCTGGCCAATGAGAGCCAGGGCCACAGAGGGTTAACAGAGACAACGACATCTCACCAGGCAACAACCAGGAAATGATTTGTTAAGGAGGAGGGCGGCGGTCAGGAGGATAGGCTCCACCCACCTTGGTGAGCTCCTGGGCGTTGGCGAGGTTGTCGACGGCGATGGCCAAGAACACGTTCAGGAGCGTGTCTGGGCGGGATCTGAGCTCAGGAAATAACGTCTTCCGTCTCGCCAAAGACACGACACAACCACATGTTGAAACAACAAATCCATCAGCCTACTTTTTATTAAGAAAATTATATTCAACGGCCGCATCCTCAGTTATTTATATATTCTACATTTTTATATGTATAAAATGTAAAACAATCTGTCACACCCACATTTGATAAACAAACCTACGGCCCTACACCAGAGCACACAACCGACTGCACATCTCCACGACAACACACCGTTTGTTGTGCTAGCCCCGTACACGGAGGACGTAGGAGGATACAGTTTCCGAAGAGCGTGAGAACGATGAAGTAGACAGAGGAGAACATTCCTCTCCGTACGCCGCCCTGAGACTCGATCCCGTGATACATGACCGCGTTCCAATCCTCCCCCGTCAGAATCTACACCCAAATAGAACGCAGGGATGGGTTAGGTACGGACACATCAAACCATTTCAAGCAAATGTTTTGCACAAAAAAGCATACAAAATGGAAGATAGAAGCTACAGTTTAAAGTACAGCCCGAGCGATAAAGGATTTTTAAGGCCGATACCAATACAAATATTTGATAAATCCGATATTCCCAACTTTAATATTCATTTATCGGCCATTATAAATTCCGATACCGATAGTTTGGATAATGCCTAATATCGGCCGATAATATCGGCCCGCCGATATATCGGTCGGGCTCTAGTTTAAAGCCAACGATAGAAAGGGGTGTGATGATTGTTATTACCTCCATGCAGAGAATAAGAAGCAGAGCAGTAATTTCCCGCTAATAAGAAATTACTAAACGTTTTTCTGAAGCTCAACACTCACCTACCAGTATTCTCCACAAGCGCTACTCAGTGAAAGTTAAAATTAGTTAGTCAATGAATAAATAAATTAAAATAGGGTGTACCTGAAACACGGTCATAATGGCCGCCGGGAAAGTATCGAAGTTGGTGGTTGGAGTCTCTTCTTCAAAGTTGAACCTGGAGGACAGAACCAGGAACCAATCAAAAACGTGACAGGGTCAAGTATCCTTCGGTAAACTGGCTTTCCATACAGGCTTGACTGTTATCTATCACAGCGTGTTATCTATCACAGCGTGTTATCTATCACAGCGTGTTATCTATCACAGCGATGTTTGAAATGAAGAGAAAGGACATAGTACTGGGTGACAATTCAGGAGAACGACCGAATACAAACACTCAATAAAAGCCACAAGCTTTTTTTTTGTTGC
>CAEFZP010001090.1:17500-23688 GCA_903064625.1 Mallotus villosus
GCACAGGGTCAGTCTGTCAGGACACTACCGTTCTTACTCTGCCTCATATCAGCACTACGCTGCTGTTGCTACGGCAGCCAGCTCTGTGTCTGTGAGGGGAGGTGAGACGGAGGAATGGGTGTGTGTGTGTGTGTGTGGGGGGGGATGTGTGTGTGTGGGGGGGGTGTAGGTGTGTGTGTGTGTGAGTGAATACTTACTGTCCTCCGAACAGCTGCATGCCCAGCAGAGCAAACACCACGATGAAGAGGAAGAGGAGGAAGAGCAGGCTGATGATGGACTTCATGGAGTTGAGCAGAGACACGACCAGGTTCCTCAGGGAGTTCCAGTACCTGGAGGGAGGGAGGCAGGGGGGGGAAGGAGGCAGGGAGGCGGGGAGGGAGGCAGGGAGGGAGGCGGGGAGGGAGGCAGGGAGGGAGGGAGGGAGGCAGGGAGGCAGGGAGGCAGGGAGGGGGGAGGCAGGGAGGGGGGGGGAGGGAGGCAGGGAGGGGGGAGGGAGGCAGGGAGGGGGGAGGGAGGGAGGCGTGGGGAGGGAGGGAGAGAGAATGCAAGTGAAAACATGAAAGGCTAATACAGAAAACATATTTCTATCAAACTCTTAAGGGATTATTCGAACAACAAATAATATAACTAGAGAGCATACAATTTCTGGGGAAATTGTGAGGGTGTGCCTGCTTGTCCGTCCCTTTAAGTTTTTCCCTTCTAGTGATATTTTCAAGCATTTAGCCTACTCATAGTCTATTGCATAATAATTCATTAAGAACACCCTTGGAAGCTACTGTAACAACGTTATCACTGGAAATATTTCAGATGGAATCGCGATTCAAACAGTAGCTCTATGTCTGCTAGTCTAATTTATGACATGCCCCCAAAAACGTAAATAAGCTTGACATTTATTTAGTGGAAAATCGCTCATGAATAAAAAGCTCAATAGCGACCATTGTCAGTAACAACGCAAAATGCGATATAGTTAGCCCTTTGTGGAGAAGCTGCCCCGGTAAATTGTATACTACAGTGTTGGTCTTGGTGGCGATCGTTGGTTGAACGTTCCGTTGTACTGTTTAGGCTGAAATTAAATATTGCTTTCAAGTTTAGGCTGTGTCAATGAAGTTCGGGTTAGTAGTCAGACAGTTTCACCTATTGAAATACTTTTGATTTAAGGGTTTTGATTTTCTATGCACGTAGTATCTAATGGGTCGTTGCTAACGTGTGCTGACGCTGTGAAGTATAACTGAGTATTCTACCCTTTGCCGACAAAATCAACTTTATGCCACAAAAACGTTGTATGGTCCTAAACTGTGCAACGGAACGTAAATTCTGATACAAGCACTCAATGGAGACCAAGACGAAACTTTTGACATCAACGTTTTCTATGTAGTCCAAATATTGACCGAGTTTTAGGGGGGCAAAAATAATAATAAAAAGATATATGTGAGATAACAAAGGTTGTGCCGACGAAGTCGTGCACACCCAATAAGTAGTTCCAGTAAAACTTTATGTTCACCGTTCCAAATTATTGCGCTACATAGTAGGCCTATTAGCCTGTACAAAGTGTGTGAAAAAAGTAACCATATAACCAAATGGACGCAGTCAAAGCCTCTGTTTACAATTTTGAAAGACTTTAACAAGTGAACCTGTAATTCGAACAATGAGTGACTTCAATATTTCTTGTAACCAATATTTGGGAAAATGTAACTTTTTAGAATTTACCGTGTCAGTGTCACAACCGCTCATATCACCTCCCATTCGCTATCCACCACGCTAATTCATGTAGTCTATGTATTTAATGAGAAACAATTGGGTTAATGTTGAGTCAGAGGTTGGCCTGTCTGTAGATGAGAGGAAGGTAGGAAGACAAGGCGGCCAAATGAATCTCATGAAGGTGCAGCGTTTAGGACGAAACTTAGAAAGTACATTCTAATATATTCTTCTCAGATATAAACAACTTGTTGGTTGCCCAAGAGGAAGACAGCATCTGCTTCTTCAACTCCGTAATCCTCTCAAGGGCACATGTTGCACTGGGTTAGAAAGACATCAGCATAATGTAATTTTACACAATACAGGATTAAAACATGAACATCCATTTTTGCTATATTGAAAGGGTCAATTGTAGGCTATGGGACTATTCCAGTTTGTCTACACTCCAAAACATCGTTTCCAACCCAGCGGCTAGTTAAATATATAGGACAGAACACACGTTGGGTTAAACTAACCCAGCAAGATGGGTTGACCATTTAACCCAGAATGTTGGGTTGGTCATTAAACGCCTCAATGCCTAGCTAGCATTACCTGAGCAAGCATAGCAAAAAGAAGTAAGCACATACAACTATTAAATTGATTCATACAAACACGAAGAAAACACAACGTTGTTATCACATTTTTAATTTTCTGTTTAATGTAGCCTTCTGTACAGTAGACTAACGCTACCTTTTCTATTTGTATTACCATCCACTTTTGGCGCCTTCACGAACGAACAGCCAGTCGTTAGCTAAACTAGCTAGACTAGAGCTATCTAGGCTACTAGAGCTACGCTAAACATTCCAAAAGCACAGTTGCAAAAAAAACTCCTTAAAACAAATCGTTTGCAGTACAGTACGTTTATTTCGGTAGGGTTCTTCTGTATAGTTGACATTTGCTTCGCTGGCTAGACTAGTAAATGTAGACTAAGTTAGCCGGTTGCAAACTGAGGTAGTGCTAACGGCTAAAACAAGCTAACGCTATCCTCAACAACACCTACAGTACTAGCTAGGACTCGGAGAATCTCACCATTCAGTTGCTGCAAGAAATGTGGCTACAGTACACCCGCCGGACTAGTATTTTTGCTGTCCCCTTATCTTGGTAGGTAGGCTACAACAGATAACCCTTTAGTAAATTAGCAAAATATGTCCCTGCTGAAAAGACCGTTGACAATTACATTTATGCTGCAGATGAACCAGCAGCTGGGTTATAGTGAGGCATCCGCTGGATAAGGTACCAGGTGGTCGTATCTAATGCGTCGTTGCTAACATGTGCCGACGCTGTGACGTAGGCTATTATAACTGAGTATTCTACCCTTTGCCGACAAAAGAAACTTTATGCCACAAAAACGTTGTATGGGTCCTAAACTGTGCAACGGAACGTAAATTCTGATACAAGCAACTCAATGGAGACCAAGACGAAACTTTTGACATCAACATTTTCTATGTAGTCCAAATATTGACCGAGTTTTAGGGGGGGCAAAAATAATAATAATAAAAAGATATATGTGAGATAACAAAGGATGGCACGTCGATGACGTGGCACACCCAATTATAAACCTAGCTCATTGGGCTAATGATGTGATAGTTTGGTTATGTATTTAACAAACTGTGTGTGTGTGTGTGTGTGTGTAAGTGAGTGTGCTTAACTCACTTAGTGACTTTGAATATCCTGAGCAAACGAAGTGCTCTCAGCACACTGATGCCAAACGAAGCCCCTGGTTTGATCATCGCCCAGATCACCTCGAAAATACTCCCAACTATCACCTGGAGGGGAGGAGAGGAAGAGAGGAGAGGAAGAGAAGAGAGGAGAGGGAGGAGAGGAAGAGAGGAGAGGAGGAGAGGGAGAAGAAGAGAGGAGAGGAAGGAGAGGAAGAGAGGAGAGGAGGAGGAGAAGAGGTAACCATGATGATTTACTTCATTCTGACAGCTGGTCATCAAAGACTCAGGTTCAAAAGCAGCACATGAAAACCCCTTCATAAATAACCCGCCGCAGGAACGAGCTGCGTTGGATCTGAGACTCCTGGAGCACGAGGATCTTGAAAGCGTTCCAGCGGAGGTGAAGCCTGAGCCACTCACGCCAAAGTCGAAGCAGTTGAAGGAGGAGTGGAAGTAGTTGCGTGCTCCCAGGCCATACATCTTCAAGCCCATCTCGGACAGGAACAGCCCCAGGAACACAAACTCCGCCAGGTCTGCGTTTCCAGGGGGACAAAAGAGAGCGAGACGCAGAGATCAAAATTGGATGGTAAATCAGGAACCATTTGAATCTCCATCATACGTCATTGTTCGTTTGTGTATGTGTGTGTGTGTGTGTGTGTGTGTGTGTGTGTGTGTGAAAATGTGTGTGTGTTATTGTGTGCGTCAGATGGCTCAGCGGTTAGGGAATCGGGCTATTATTCAGAAGGTTGCCGGTTCGATTCCCATTTGATTCCGGGCGTGCCAAATGACGTCGTGTCCTTAGGCACTTCACCCTACTTGCCTCGGGGGGGAATGTCCCTGTACTTACTCTAAGTCTCTCTAGATAAGTCTACTAAATGTGAGTGTGTGCAGGTGTATTGTGTGTTTTTGCACGTGCGTGTGCGACTCACAGAGAGCCTTGGTGAGCCAGTCGGGCTGGTCGTAGTGCACGATGGCGACACACAGTGTGTTGAGCCCCACCAGACACAAGACGATCCAGTAGAAGCTCTGGGCCTTCACCATGCGGCGGATGAAGAAGCGAATCCTTTTCTCCTTCCGACGGAAATACGACGAGCTGTCCATCTTACTGCTCTTTACGATGGCACGGCCGAACGGGGAGCCTGGGGGGACTGTGAGGAGGAGGAAGGGGAGGGAGGGTGAGGAGGAGTGGGAGGGAGGGAGGGTGAGGAGGAGGAAGGGGAGGGAGGGTGAGGAGGAGTGGGAGGGAGGGAGGGTGAGGAGGAGTGGGAGGGAGGGAGGGTGAGGAGGAGTGGGAGGGGTGAGGAGGAGTGGGGAGGGAGGGAGGGTGAGGAGGAAGGAGGGTGAGGAGGAGGAGGGTGAAGAGGAGAGGGGAGGGAGGGAGGGGTGAGGAGGAGGGAGGGTGAGGAGGAGTGGGAGGGAGGACAGGAGAGGGGGAAGGCGAGGGGTGAAGGAAGAGGAGAGGGGAGGGGAGGAAGAAAGCGGGAGGGAAGAAGAGAAGGGAGGGGAAGGGATGAAGGATGGAAGATGGGGGAGGGAGGGAGATGGGGGAGGGAGGGAGATGGGGGAGGGAGGGAGATGGGGGAGGGAGGGAGATGGGGGGAGGGAGGGAGGGAGAGATGGGGGAGGGAGTGAGATGGGGGAGGGAGGGAGATGGGGGAGGAAGGGACCAAGACAAGAGAGAGACACATCTCAGACTCACAAGCAAGAACGTCTTGAACCATCATGACCCAAATCTTCGAAAGGCTTGTGAATGAACATGACATAAAACAGTGCAAATGGTTCCATGTTCCCCTCTCCGTACAGGATGACACTAAGACAAGGTTATTAAGGCTGTAATCAGACCTATTAAAGCGAGCATATTTAGAAACCCTACTCCCTCCTCTCCCCATCTTCCTCTCCACAATTAGTTCCATTTCAATGGACACAAGAATCTCTGCTAATCAAGAGGCTTCCGTGACTGAGTTTAAAGTGTCTGAGAGGTAAAAATATCAGCCAATAAGGAGAGAGAAAGAATACAGTGTTGGGGATGACTCATCTGAAAAGGTATCATTTCTCTTCAGGCGTTGTTTGTAATGTGCTTTTTGCTGGGTGTCAAATCCGTCTAGGAGCGCAGACTGAGATACAGTATCCTGAAGATGACTGTGTAGAACCTTGTATCCAAGGTAACTAACCTTGTATCCAAGGTAACTAACCCTAACGTAAACAAAGACACATGACAGAGAGTTCCAGATCCTGTAAAATGATGTAAAACGATTTAATTATCACCCTCATTACTTAACCATCGCACCTCCCCACCCCCACCCCAAGACAAGCAATTACATTCTCTTTGCTAGCAGGGAAGTGAGTCTCATTAATATAAAACAGTCCCTTTCCAACATGCTTCAGGGTTGTATTTACAGTGACTTCAATTTACAGTCCAGAAGGAAAAGTTTGATTATACCTTCGAGCCCCTTGGGATATGTTCTGGAACCAAAACAAACCTGAGCATATCTCAGACATCGAGGACAACGGCTCACAGCTCTCAGGGCAGGAGGAGGACTGTCAGAGGTCATGTGAGGGGAGGGAGGGAGGGAGGGGAGACGCACCTGCGGAGGAAAGGTCCGTGAAGTGATCCACTCCTTCTTCTTCTGCGATCAGGTCGTTCTTGCCCTTTTTCACCTTCCCTCGTTTCAGCACTGAACACACACAGAGCACAGGGGAGATAAACTGCTGACGGTAGAAATCAAAATCAAAACATAATAGAACCACATCATATACTTCATGCTAAAAAAAAAAAAAAAAAAAATAACAAATAAG